>CAUYQV010051720.1:0-48594 GCA_963574575.1 Galagoides demidoff | reverse complement strand
AGAGGTGGTGGGTTCAAACCCAGCCCTGGCCAAAAACTGCAAAAAAAAAAGAAAAGAAAAGAAAATTACCAGTGATTTCACCTTCCAGAGAAAGCCATTGTTGTTTATCATTTCTTTTTCTGTGCATATGCCATGGTTTTCTTTCTTACTTTCTTATTTTTATTTTTTACAAGATAGGACATCATTAAGATATTTATTTATTTTTCCACTTAATAATACCACTGATCATGTCTCATGTTGGCAAAGTTCTTCTCCAACGTAACTCTGAATGATTATTTCATTATATAGATGTCTATAATAATGTATTTAGTCAATCCATTATGGTTTGACTTCTAAATTTTTGTGTGTGTGTATTTATATGTGAGAGCTGTTCATGTAAAATGAAAAATAGTGTTAACAATGTCTGGATACTATCCAGACAGTCCTTGTATATATGTAGAATCACCAGTCACTTAAAGAAGGAGATACATTCTGAGAAAGCATCACTAGGTGGCTTTGCCAGTGTGAGCACCTGAGGGTCAGTGTGCACAGACCGAGGGGGTGCAGCCTCCCACATGCCTGGCCTGGATGGTATTGAGGCCTATTGCTCCCAGGGTACAAGCCTGGACAGCATACAGTATGTCCCCGAGTTACAATCATCCAGCTTATGTACAATTTGCACCTGTGAGCGGAGGCTAAAAGCTTACATCAAATTTAACATAAGAGCAAACCTACAGAACTGATCTCATTCATAACCCGAGGACAGCCTGCAGTGCTATTCTGAATATTGTGGTGGCACATGTTTGAGTATCTAAATGTAGAGAAGGCACAGTAAAAACATGGCATTAGGATCTGAAGGTCATACACACAGTCCTTTGTTGACTGAAATGCTGTTGTACTATGAATGGCACATGTGGCTGAGTAGACAGGGTTTTATATATATATATATATATATATATACACATATATATTTTACTAAATTGCAGTAAATATTTAGTACACTTCAAAATTTTTGCCTTTGGAAAATTGGAGGCCTTAATTCAGAATGCTAATAACATATTTTCTTTATCTGTAAAGGCAAATGCAAAAATTCTCATCAATCATTGCCACACAAATCGCGGCCTGGCAGTCCACCGGCATCTTTCTTTAAGGTATTGTAACACAGGTAAAGCTACGGCTCACAGCTGGCAGGGGGTGGGCAGTGTGAATTTAAGCAAAGATGCCCAATTTAAAGTGTGTGGCCACTCAGGCACAAAATGTCCTATGCTGATGAAATATTGTCATATAGAACTTTGATGGTGTGGAAAACCCTATTAGAGAAAAACCCCATTATTCTTGTATACAAGTCCTTCCTTCCTTCTCCTAACAGCCTCTTGTGGGATCCTGCCTGACTAATCCTTGCCTAAACAGGGTGAAACTTCCCTGCAAGCATGTCCCCATGGCTTCATACAGCAGTCTGTTTCTCTAGATGCTTTTGTGAAGAGATTGATAGCTCTCACACCAGAATTAATTCTTTCTTGCTCCAGCACCTATTTTGGGAAGGAAGTGGAAGTTGTAGCTCATACATATCTGGATTCACACAAAGTTGAAAAACCAAAGAACCACTGGATGCTGGTTACCAGGAATCCCAGGAATGACGCGTCCACCATGCTGGACTTGCCCAAGCCACCAGTGGAGGACACTCGAGCTGTGGAGCAAGCCATGGGCCTTAATGAGCAGTAACAAACCTGGCACACGTGTGGTCTCTTGGACCCTGCTCTCTGAAAATGTAGCCTTAAAAGAAACCGAACCTTGGTCAGGCCTTGAGCTATTTTAAAGTAAGGTATAGAACTCTTTGAGAACTGTATTAAAACAAAAGCTGTATTAAGATTATAGAATTTGTGGTGGCAGTCTAGGGCTGAACTCCTTAGGTGTGGGGAATAAATAGCATTTGAAAGTGATGAATGATGGCCCTTTGTTAAGAACCAAATTCTGAAGAACTCAGTTTCTTCTACCTCAATCTTTCATACTAACAGCTTCTTTGAGAACTGTGTGTGTGTGTTTTAAAGTTCAATGTTAAAGTTATTGCATAATGTCTGTGTAATAAAGCTATAAGAACTATATTGAATTTTTGGCACCCCCGTTTTTCCCTTAACTCTGTACAATGAACCAAAAAAATCAACAGTGTGTAGCTGTAAAGTGTGGCCTTACCTGGAATTAAAAATTCCTCTCCCCTCTTGTAAACCATCCTGTTTTGATTTCTACCTCTGACTTGGGAGGTCAGGACCTCTACCCGACCGGTAACCTGGTATCTTATAATGGTGTTCACTGCAGACCCTTTATCTCTATGCTATCCTTGAAACTGGCACAGTATTCGTGGTGCCCCTGTGCTTAGAAAGTTTCTGGCAAAGTAAATAAACATATATGTATCTTTCCATTTATTTGCTCACCAGGTCATTCCTTATCGAGTTCCTATGATGTGTAAGGGTTTAGAATGGGATGAAGGGGGCCAACCCTAGAGATACAGGTAAGGAGTGAGGGTGGTTCACAAATCAATGAGCTGAAATCAGTGCCTCAGCCCCAGGTCATGTGAGTATGCTTTAGTCAGAGCAGCTGCAGTGGCACAGACTGGCCGGCCTCAGGAAGGCAGGCATTTCCCACTGAGCTCTGCAGGATTTGGGGCAGTGGTTCCATCCTAGGAACTTTAACAGTTACTGATGCTTGGGCCCCAGCCCAGAAATTCTGATTTGATGGTCTGGGGTGTAGCTTGGGCATCAGTTTTGTCAGTGTTCTTTACTGTGTTCCCACATGCAGGCAAGGTGGAGACCCACTGTGAGGAGGCAGAGAGGGAAATACCACATTTTGCCATGCACTATGTGCTCCCGTGTGTAATACCCAGCTATAGTTTTTGGCCCAAACTTTCAGGAAAAAACACTTTTGTTTTTATTTCAAATTTTTATTTGTTTATATTTAGGTACTTGTTTTTTGTACTATAAAGGAATTTTAGCATTTATCGTTTAGCGTAGAGTTACACTTTGAATGCATCAACATAAATAAGAGAATTAAAAACATTTATATAGATACAGGATTACTACTCCTGTATCAATATAATGGGAAATCCTTATTGTTCCCTCAAAAATATGGGCAAAAGTGCACATTATATACGGCAAAATACAGTAGTGGCTCCTTAAGGGCCTTTATTCCAACTCCAAATTTAGGACGGTCAAAACAGGCTTTCCCCAGCAGCTCTCGGCCCGCTGCACATTGTAATTGTCTTAACATGGAAAAATCCCACTGCCCAGGCTGTGCTCTGGGCCATTCAATCAGAATTTGGGGGTGGGGCTTCAAAAAAATACAGATGCGTGGGCCCACCTCCAGAGAATGCATTTAATTGGTTTGGAGTGGAGACCAGGTATTAGTGTTTTTACAACTCACTAGTTTATTTTAGCGTGCAGCTGCCGTGGGAGAGCCTCTGGCTTAGCTGAGAGCAGAGCTGGGTTTGCCTGTGCGACTCCGAAGGGCAAAACCAGGACTGGCGGTGGGCGATTTGGGCTCCATCTGGGTGGGGAAAGACATTCTGTAATGGCTCCAACTATCTGCACCAATTTGGGCTCACGGAGATCTTCCTGACCGCCTCAGGCTTCATGATCCTTCTTGAACAATCCGTCAGTGGTTTCTCCATGTATCACCGAGGGATTGTAGAACCGCCAGGAATGAGCCCCGCCCGCCAACTTTGCCAAGGCTCTGTCGGCGACTGCCACCGGCCGGTGGGTGCGGTGCGTCATTTTAATGTGCACGTTGAATCAGAGAGGTTAAGATATGGAAAAGAAATCCCCTGCATCTCAGAATAGATGAAACACACTCACCAACTAGGAAGTGGGCACTTCTGAATTGAGAGCCCTCTCACACACACCACCCTTGTCACGCTGCCGCCTGGGTCCGTTTAACACCTTACAAAATTACAAAGGAATTTCACCCCGCTCTGGGACTGGACTGAGTCTAGCTGATTGCTGTTTCCTGTGTCCTGAGGAATATCTGTTAAGTGAATGAATGGCCATTCCTCCTCTCACAGGAGAGTCCCGGGCTTACTCACGGTCATACGCAGAAGAGCTGAGGCAGGTTCTACTCAGGAATAAATGCGTTCCTACCTTCAAGGCTTCCACTGGGGAGAGGATAAGCAGGAGGTAAGGCATTAAAAAGGTAGAGGGTTGGAGTATGGAGGTCTGTTTTAACATGGGGCAGAGCTAGCATGAGCAAGCAATGTTAGGCGGAGTGTAATGACTCACGCCTGTAATCCCAGCACTCTGGGAGTCTGAAGTGGGAGGATCCCTTTAGCTCAGGAGTTTGAGACCAGCCTGAGCAAAAGTGAGACCCTATCTGAAAGAGAAAAAAAAAAAAAAGAAAGAAAGAAAAATGAGCTGGGAGTGGTGGTGGACACCTGTAGTCTCATCTACTTGGGAGGTTGAGGTAGGAGGATCACTTGAGCCCAGCAGTTCCAGGTTGCTGTGAGCTATATCATGCTCCACTGCACCCTAGCCAGGATGACAGAGTGAGACCCTATCTCAAAAAAGAAAAAGAAAAAGAAGTATCCAACAAGCATTTCAAAACATGTTCAAATGAAGACAGCACTGAGATGCCGTTTTTCCTTCATCTGACTGGCAGGCCAGAGCCAGGGAGTGTCAGAACCTACTGGACCAGAGCTGATGTGGCTTACCTGGTCATCTGACAGGTCAAGAAATGGCCTAGATGGGGGAGAGAGACACTTACAGCCATGGGGAAGAAGGAGGCGAGGTGCCAGGTGAACCCCGCCTTGGGCGACAGTGGAGGATGCCTAGGAACAGGGGCTGAAGAACCATGCACTTCCCTAAGTACCTTGGAGAGTAGAGCTGGATTAAGATTCCTGCAGGTCTGGGAATCTGGCAGCCTACCCAGTTTCTGTCTGGCTGGTTTCGTCCTGCAGTTTTCCAAAGTAGCCACAAGATGTCAATGTTAATAATGCTAACAAGTCAGCACTTATAATTGCTCAGCTGTTGAGCTTAATTTCAAAATAAGAGAGTGTTTTTAGTTTTCAAAATGTATGTTTTAAGAGAGGAAAAATTATAAAAGCACTATAGCCAGGGTATCAGTTCAATTTTTTTTGTCTTTAAAAAAAAAAGCGGTGCATAGGGCAGGTGTAACACCTGCTTAGCACAGTGTTCCGGGATTTGGGGCAAGGGAAGTTGAGGTTGGAATATAGTCCCCTCTCAAAGCCCTCTCTGCTTCACTCCAGCCTCACTGGCTCTGTGCATTGTTTGCCCTCATCAGCTGGGTTACTCACTTCCTCTCAGAGTTGTTTAGAAGATTAAATGAAATGAGACAATGTAGTTGCCGGAGGAAATCCTGACTCTGAGCTCTGGCTCTGGGGTCAGACACCTCAGTGTGGACGCTGGTCACTTCCTAGCCACAGGGACTCAGGTGGGGCACCTCTCACTGCTTCAAACCTCCATTCGCTCACAGGTTGAAAAAAGGGCTAAGGGCTCGGCGCCCATAGCATAGTGGTTATGGCACCAGAAACATACACTGAGGCTGGCGGGTTCGAGCCCAGCATGGGCCAGCTGAACAACAATGACAACCGTGACAAGAAAATAGCCGGGCGTTGTGGCAAGTGCCTGTCGTCCCAGCTACTTGGGAGGCTGAGGCAAGAGAATCATTTAAGCCCAAGAGTTAGAGGTTGCTGTGAGCTGTGATGCCATAGCACTTTACTGAGAACGACATAGTAAGACTCTGTCTCTAAAAAAATATAAAATAAAATAAAGGGTTAAGGGGTTACCCATCTCAGAAGCCTGCTGGGCAGACTGAGTGGGCCATGTGGGTAAATATTCAATTACTTGGCTGTCCTGTGCACATCTCCCTTCTGCTTGCCATGTTCTAATTTTTAAGTGTTGGTCTATCCTCCACGTAAGTACCAGCTCCTCAAATGCAGAAGCTGTGTGTATACAAATACGATTTGAACCCCTCTGCCCCACATGTTCAGCCCAGTATGTGGCCTGTGCTGCTAAATTCTGCCTCTTTTGTCTCTGGAGTTACAGGTAAATAAAAGCTTAGGGAGGCAGAGCGATTTGGAGCAAGCTCTTCTTTATCAGCAGCACCGCTCACTCTGGACTCAGGTACTGGGTTCACTTCTTTGTCTACCATGCTTGACAGGAAAGCTCCTGGAGGACAGGAAAACATGTCCCAAGTTGTGCCCCCCATGTTGGGACATCATCATCATCATGCCGGACATTTACTGAGCACTTAGTATGTGCAAGGCACTCTTTTAAGCACTTGTTTTACATATATCAACAATTTAATTTTCGCATATAACCCATGAGCTGCATTATTATTTGAGTTTTATAGGAGAGGAAACCGAGAGGTTAATTTACTGCTGGTTGCACAACTGGTAAGGAAGGGAGCCAGGCAGGCTGGGTCTGGGGCCAGAGCACTTAGCCAGTAATTTAACTCTCAGACAGAAACTCTTCATGCATCTTAGTTGGACTGAATTGAATCAGTGAGTTCGGACATTGAACAATAGTGTAGCATAATACTGGAAGTGACCCTGCATGTATGTTCAAGTTCTATATGGAGACCTGCTTCAAATATGCTGTCCAAGGGGGATGGGGAGAACCATGCCTGTGGGTGGGGTTGAGTGGGTAGGAAAGAAGGAGTGGGAAGGGGTGGGAGAAAGGAGGGAAGGGGTGGGGGAAAAGGAGAGGAAGGGGTGGGAGCTGTTGGGCGAGAACAGCCTGGGGCAGCAGGAAGCAGTAGTAAGGGGCTGTGCGCTAGGACTGGGACCCAGGCACCCCCTATCCTGGCCATGAATCTGGGGTGGGATCACTGTCACTTGTGAAAATGTGGATGAATCTGGGGGACGTTATGCCAAGTAACATAAGCCAGACACAGAAAGACAAATATTGCATGATCTCACTCATATGTGGAATCTGAAAAAGGTCGAACTCATAGAAGCAGAGTTTCCCCCTCCTCCTGGTCCCTCAGTTACCAGGGGTTGGGAGGTGGGAGAAATGGGGGAGATGCTGGTCAAAGGATACAAACTTTAAGTTCTACAAGTTCTAAAGCATGGGTGGTGATGATGTGTTAATTAATTTGATTGTGGTAATTGTTCTATGATATATATGCATATCAAATTATCACATTGTATGTGGTATACCTTGAATTTATACAATATTTGTCAGTGAAATATTTCAAAATAAACACATTCATGAACAAAGAAGGTGGTGCTGAGTTCCCTGAGCACCCACAGGCTCCCTTGGTGCTTGTGGAAACTCCGTCACCAGCTGTTTCCCTCAGGCCCTGTGGGATGGTGCGTGGGCTTAGTCTCTCGGACCAGCTGTTGATGGCTTCAGGCTCCCTGGAACCCTGTGCTGAGCAAGGCTGTGGAACATCCAGTCCCTGAAGAAAGGGCATTGGAAAAGCCCTCGTGTGTCCAGGAAGGGACCGTGGGTCATGTTTTAGTCAGTTCTATCCCAAGACTTCCTATTCTGATGGATCCAAATTCCTGCAGCTTCCCCAGTTCTCCCCAGGTGGCCAGGCTGGGGTTGCGGGCCCAGTCTGGGAGCTGAGCAGGACAGCTGGTCCTCCCAGGGCTCCACCCAGAATAGGGCGCTGTGTGTACCATGCTCTGGCTCACTGCATGTGAGTCACACATGTAAACCCTGCCTCCATCCTACCCAGAGGGAGCTGGAGATGGTGTCTGCTGTGGCTGTCCCTAGCCGCTACGCAGGTCCCTTCCCCATCTCCTGCCCTGCCTGCATTGCCTCTATGCTGTGTTGTTGTTGGCTGATGTGAGAAAGGTTGAACATCTGCCAAACATCTGCTCATGTCTCCTGCATGTACTCCCAAACAGACGGGCAGGAAGCAGCACCACCCCTGAGCTGCACTGCCAGGGCCTGAGCTGCCACACCAGGACTCGCCCAGCACGCTTGGTGCTGGTGGGATCTGCTGAGCTGGGATCTGGTCTCATCCTTTGTTGAGAGAGATGGTGGCAGGAGACACCTCTGAGTTTTACATCCTTCCCTTTCCTCCCACTGCCACCCCTAGGAGGGATGGATAGTGCTATGGGTTACGGACTCTCGGGAAAAGAGAGTGCCCTGCCAGAGATGGCTGCAGATGGAAAGAGTGGGAGGTTAGAGTCCCCAGGGTGTGTGTGGAGGGGATGGTCATGGGAAGGAGGCAAGCCTGTGAGTGTGAGCAGCTCAGCTGGAGGTGACAGGAGGCAGGAGTGAAAGCAAAGTTAGTCAAAGGTGCTTTATCCAGCAAGTGATACTAGGGCGACCAGGACTCCATCCCACAGTGGAACCTGGGACACAGGGCGAACCATGAGGGGTGAGCAGGTGCTCAGCTCCTACCAGCATTGACTGAGGGCTGCTCTGGGGACATGAACTTCCTGGATTTTCAGTCTTGCTGCAGGGAGTGGGCTGTGAGAAAGCCCTTGGGGGACCCCGGGACTTGCTGTAGGATGCCCCTGAGCAGATTTGGGCAGGACATGGATGATGCTTGTTCCAAGTGGCAAATGAAGGTCAAAGAGGGAGGGTAGTTGGGCCACAGACCTGCTGGCCAGCTCACTCTTCCTCGTCTCTTTTTTTCTTTCTTCCCCACTTCACTGTCATGCACCCACCACCTCCCCTCTCCTGCCCTACTCCCTCTCTCCTGTCCCTCTCCCTTCTCCCTCTTTCTCCTCCCTCTATTACTCTCTCTTTTTTACTTTGTACCTGCCTCTCCTTCCTGCTTTTCCCATGAAGCCCAAACACAGAACAAGCAAGGGTTGGGCTCACGCAGCACCCATGTTCCTATCTCCCAAGAGTGGCCCATAGTTATAGTCTACGGAGCTGGTTTCCTCCCCAGATGGCCACTCCACTAGTCCATCAGGTGGTAAGGTTACCTTTGACCACTGAATGTGGCAGGACACAGAGTCAGTTTAGCAAGGACAACACTGTCTTTCCATGGTACAATGAAATGCTGAGGTTGGTATTCAGCTGGGCCCCTCTCCTGAGCCTGACTCCCAGCAGGCAGGGCCCTGCTCTGGCTCTCCTGGCATCGCCAGCTGTGTGTCTGACCCTTTTGAGGTTGGAGCTGGAGGGCAGTAAATAGATTAGGGAATCAGGAACGTTTTTTCTCCATGGCACTTCTTTGAGACCCAGCTTCCATGCTCTCTGGCCTTGGCAGGTGACCAAGGTCTACCCAGGGTGTTTTGAGGAGTTCCCTGGGGATGTCTCCCACTCTGAGGGATCTTACCTGGGATTTCCCTTTGAAAGCAAATGGGTCCATCGTCCAATGCCTTGCTGACTCTCAGTCTCCAGCATGCCCACACGTGTGGATTCCTTCTGCTAAGATCTGTCTCCTCTTTCAAGGACACCACCAAGAAAGGACCTAAGACAACTCCACATTCTATCTCTCGTGTGGCCCATATCTAGCCCACAGGAAAAGCCACACCTTCTGTGAGGCCCAACAAATGCTGGAAGCACAGAGGTGCCCAGTGCAGCCACTTCTCTTTCTTTCTGCCATCAACACAGAAACTCAGTATTTCCTTATTTCCCTCTCTACCTTTAGCACTTCTTGATGGGAGTCAGCACCAGTACAAGGTTTCCTCAGCTGTGAGGCAATTCTGCATCCCTGCTGACCTGGACGCTGTTTTCTCTCCACCTGAGGTGGAGGGGAGACAGTCCCAGCCTTCTTTCTTAGGGATGGAGCAGGGACACAAAACACTGTCAGTTATCTCTCAAGAAATCCTTTCTTATCCTAACTGCTGACTCCCCTGTGAAGTGGGAGTGGTTTTTGGTCACTTATATTGTGAAATTTCCCAAGAGAGGGCTGTGACATGCAGTTGCCCAGCCTGACGGGGTCCCAGTGCTCCTGCACCGTCCCAGTACCAGCTGCGTTCCCATCTCGCAGGACTGCTGCTGTGTTCTGTTCCTTCCAGCACCCACCCAGCCCTCAGGGCTCATTCCAGTTCCCCCATCTTCCAGGAAGCATCCTTTGGCCTCTCCATGTGGAGATGGGCACCTTTTATCAATATTCCCACGGTGCCCTTCACACCCTGTTCCATCTCTACTGTTTATCACAAAACATCAGTGATTTTCAACTGGTGTCCTGAGAAAATTTTTTTTGTTTGTTTTTGAGACAGAGTCTCCCTGTGTCGCCTTTGGTAGAGTCCCATGGCATCATAGCTCACAGCAACCTCAAACTCTTGGGCTTAATTGATTTTCTTACCTCAGCCTCTCAAGTAGCTAGGACTATAGGCACTCGCCACAACACTTGGCTGTTTTTGTTGTTGCTGTTGTCATTGTTGTTTAGCAGGCTCAGGCTGGGTTTGAGCCCACCAGCCCTGGTGTACGTGGTCAGCACCCTAACCAGTGAGCTATGGGTGCCAAGCCTCCAAGAAAAGTTTTAAAGATCATTAATTAAATTATTTTTGAAAGAAGTTAAAAGCACAGTAAGTATATTCTTATTTTTACTCTTTTTTTTGATCAATATCATTTAATGTAGAAGTTTAACTATAGGTTCAAGTGTGCAGTGAGATAAAAAAAGGTGGAAAAACATTGCAATACATGAACTCAGGGTGACATTCTCTTTCTGCATCTATGCCTTGCAGGGATATAGTGAGGAGGGCCCATGTGTTGGTCACTCTGATACCCCTAACAAGCAGCCCAGTGCCTAAATTTGGCTAAAGCTCAATACGTGTTAAGTGGTTGAATGAGTTGACAACTGCAACAACAACAACAACAACAACAACAACAACAACAAATAGCCAGGCATTATGGTGGGCACCTGTAGTGCCCTCAACCTTGGAGGCTGAGGCAAGAGAATCACTTAAGCACAAGAGCTTGACATTGCTGTGAGCTGTGATGCTACAGCACTCTACTGAGGTGACATAGTAAAATTCTGTCTCAAAAAAAAGATTTGACAAAAGCTGAACATGCTAGTGTGGGCCTGATGGCTCAGCTACACAGGAGATGGAGGTGGAGGACCCCTGGACCCCAGAAGTTCCAGGCTGTGGAGAGCTGTGATGGGGCAACTGCACTCCAGTCTGAGCAACATAAGGAGACCTCATCTTCTAAAAAACAAATGAACAAATGAAGATTTTGCAAAGTCTCAGCCTGATCCATAAAGGAGCTCTAGGGTGTGCTGATGGAGTGGGTCTTTTCCACAAAGACCTCAGAATAACTTTTTATTGAGGATGGTGTTTAGGATGTACCCAGCCCCCATCTGGATGGGTTGTACTCAGGAGATGAGGAACGTTACTATTGGACCCGTGAACCTGAAGCTATGAGAGTGGGACTTGGGAATGGAAGCTTTGCTGTTTGTTTTATTTTATTTTGTTTGTTTTATTTTAAATCAGACATTAAGAAAACTTGGAGAACTGATCCAGAGAATGAGGCCTCAACTACCAGCTGCAGGCTCACCCAACCACAGACTGAAAATATTAAAAAAGAAATTCACAATGAAACAACAATGCAATAGTAAAAGTAATCCAAGTAAGAAACAATACAGTATAACAACTATTTACCTAGCACTCACTTTGTATTGGGCATTATAAGTAATTTAGAAATGATTTACTTATTTTTTAAATTTTGGAATATTATGTGGCATGAACATGTTGGTTACATACATGTACAGTCTGAGTGAAACAGAGATGATTTAAAGTATAGGAGAAAATGTAAGTTACATGCCAACACTGCACCATTTCTACACGTGCAGGGGACTTGAGCATTTATGGGTTTTGGTATCTGCAGACCCTGAAACCAACCCCCCTTCACCTTGATATGAAGGGACGACTCTATGCTTTATTTGTACAATCAGGCGCTGCAGCAAAACAGGTTCTCTGGGCACTGGTTTTACTCTTCACTTGGTGCAGTATTTGAAATATTGTGCAACTTTTGCTTTTCAGAAAAGTGAAATTTCTTCTGGTCATAGTGGTCTTCTCTGCCACCTCACTATTGCTGAGTATTCCTTAATTCCCACAGTTTTCTAGTTCCTATTCTATAATCTTTCAAAGCAGGTAAGTTTCAGGCAAAAACTATGACTGATTAGAGTGTTGACTTGGTTGAGTGGTGCATAAGCATGACTTCAATTGCTTCCAGCTTTGCAAGAGGAAGGCAGTTCCAAAGAAGATGCTTAAAACAAAGTATGATGAGGACTTGACCAACTCATTCCTATATATTTGGAAGACTGGGGCAAAGCACTTGTTTTAATCAAATGCTTCATTTTGAGATTTGTTCACTTGCTCATTGAGCCATTGACTCCCTGGCCATGGTCCAGGTATTAAAGATACAAGAGACAATCAGATACTGCTTGGCTGGCACGTGTTTTTTAGATTCTCACTCAGTCCTGACTTGAGCACTGTGTGTGTGTGTGTGTGTCCAAATCTGAGTCATGACACCTAATTCTGTTACTGAATCCCAAATGGGTCCAACCTAGGTCTAGGTTTTTGGTCTACAAAAAGCCATTACTAAGATAACAAGTACTGCCAGAGAAAGGGGGTTTCACTGTCATTGACTTCAGCCAGGAGACTGGCAATAAAACCCTTTCTTCCCTGGCAATACTCATCATCTCCGTTATCAGCTTTCTTTGCAGTGAGTAACCACACAGCTACCATGTACCAAGAGAACTCTGGCTCACAGCTCCCCCTTCTCACTCCCTGCGTCTAGCCACCCCCCCCCCCCCCCCGCACACCCCGTACACCCCGCTGACGGCGTGGCCGCCCTGCTGTTGTTCTTGCCTTCCTTTAATTTTGGTTCTCATCCACAGGGATTTCTGAAACGTCCTGCCTTCTTCCCCATCACCAGGGTCTCTTTGGACCCATAAGTGACATGTGGTATTGGTGCTGAAGAATTCACAATTTTGTGAAATGTATAAATAAGCAAATGTGGCAGAGATGGAGTGTTCACTCATGAACACAAAAAACTCATAAAACAAAGGACTTGTATTCTCTGCAACTAATATGATTTTTTTTTCTAGAAGCTGAGGAGTCATTATCGTTATTATTTTTTATTTCAGGTTAATTTAAGGGTGCAAAGTTACAACGTTTGCATTTGTTAGGTAGAGTCCCTGTTGTAGCTGTGTCCTGCCCCAGAGGGTGTGCCATTAAGTGGGAGCACACCCATCCCCTTCCTCCCCTCTTTCCCTGTCCCTACATCTTACTATGAGTTTTTTTATAAATCCCAGCCTTCTGGCAATGGTGTGATGGGGAGAGGGATTAATTATATTTAATCCAGCCCTGGAATATTATTCCAATGCAATACTGAGAATAGTCCTTCGGGGTAAAAAAATTTGATCTCTTAGGTTTATCCCACCATCTTTCCCCAATCTATGATGGCATTTTGGTGCATGCAGAGGGCTTACAAGCTGTGTGTGGCCTCAGGGGAGAACACAGCCTCTTAAGCCCATGGTTTGACCTGTTGGCTCCTCACTGAGCTTGGCTGGGGAGCCCTTGACCACTCTGCTGGGCTGGTGACTGTGGCAGGCTGACCGGCTTCCTCACCTGACACTGGCTGTGAGTGTCTGCAACTGTAGTGATTAGTGATCTGGGTGGGACTTTGTGGCCCTCCGTGGCTGACCTGACCTCGCCTCCATTCTTGGGGGTACTGTGGCTGCCCTGCCGCCTACAGGTGTAGGCTGCTTTGTCCCTGCTTTGGTCAGCTCTTCAGCTGGACCCTTAGCTAACTTTCACTTATCCTCTTTCACAACGTGGAACTTCTTGATCACATGCACAAAACACAGGAGTGGAAATCAGCTCCTCTGTGCGAACTCAAGTCCCATCTCTCTAATCCTGCTGTAACCTGAGTTTACTTTTTTTCAGGGTAACTGAGAGATTTTATTTAGGAAGAATAAAGAGAAAGTTTAGAGCACTTCCAAAGAGAGTTGGAAGCAGGTCTCTCTCATGAAGGAGAGAGGGTGAGAGAGAGATACACAAAGGGCTGCAGCAGTATAAATAGTCTCTGTCTGAAGTTGGTTGCAACCCTGAGTTCACTCTGAAGTGATTTCTCTCCAGGGCATGTAGGTCATGATTTCCCTGTGGTTGTACCTGTGTGTCTCGCTTGAATTGAGCAGAAGGATTTTTCTAAGCTTCCTTAAAATGTCAGGATCAATGTATGACACCCCGTTTTCTCCTCTTACCAATCATGCCAACTGTCTGTTCTTTGAGACCAGAGGCATGTGTTCCAATCTCTGCTTCCTCTGTGCCATACCCCCTCCCTCCAGGCTGGCATTTTAGGCTATGGTCTCCTCCCTCCTAGGCCAAAGGTATTTCTTTCTCTTATGGAATAAATTATGAAATTTAGCCTCCTGGCCTGCCTACTGATAAGCTAGGGAGAAGTGGGGGTAAGAAAACCACTTGATTTTCTTTCTTGCAATAAATCTAGCTTGAAGGACTGCATTGTGGCTGGTGAGCCTCATAGTCCTCAGCATACGTCAAGAGCAGAACCACCTGCACTGGCCTCCCTCTTTTCTACCATCTGCCTGCTGGCCTGTTCTCCCATCTCTACATAGGTGTCCGCCTTGGGATGCCTAGGAAAAGAATGGAAACAGAAATGCAAAGGAGAAAAGCACATTCATATATTTTAAAATAATATATTGTATCCAAATGCTATAATTACACAAATAGGAACTTGGAAGAACAGAGAGAGGAAGGACTCACTGATGCCCTTGGCCTTGGGAAGCCTTGAGGAGTGAGGCCCAGATGCTGGTGTGCAATCTTCAAAGGTCTATTCAGAGAACAATGATTGCAAAGGATAAAATCGGTTGAACTATTAAGCATCAGGCCTCCCAACCTGCTGAACTTTCTATTGACTTTGATACTTGTAGTTTTCTTCTGCCTAAAAAGTAATAAATGCTCACTGTGGAAAACTGAGGAAAATGAGAGAAGTGCTTGCATTGTTAGTTTTCAGTGTGTTTCCTTAACGTATATTTTACAGGCTGTAAAGAGCTGCCAGGTTCATTAGACTTTCTGTTGAGTAAGCAAGTGACCTTAATATAACCTGATTTAATCTAACTAACTTCGAGGTTGGTAGTAGAAGTGCCATACTGCTGTAATAGAACACTAAAATACGTGTGTCGACAGATTGGTTAGGTGGCAGTAGCGAGGACACTGAATCAGGGATTGAAAACCAGCAACTCCTGCTACACAGCCGTGAGGTATCACAAGACTCACCTGCAATAACTTGGAAGGCGTATTCACCTTCTACTGAAGTGCAGCTCCAGGGGAAGGGGTTAGAAAAAGGACCTGGGTAGTATGTGTTTTGCAAGATGTTACAGGCAGAGATGAGCAAGGAAAACAATGGAGTGGTTTCTAAGAGTAATAAAAAGGAGTGGAGAAAAGCCAAAGATCAAAGTTGAGAGGTGACTACCTCTCCAGGAGAAATGATAAGTAATGGGGTTAAGAAAGACTCTGAGTGGCCACAGGCAGGTATCAGGTTAAAGGTATGCTGCCCAGTTTAGAATCAAGGCAAAAATTAACTTAGGCATGGCTGTCCCACCTACTGTAAAAATTTCTCTCTGGCTATTATGTCTTGGAGCAAATATTAGATTAGGGCTGTGACCTTTATATCTGTTGCTCCCTGGGAGCCTCGCAGGAGCCACCACTATGTTGCTTGGAAGAAGCTTGGGGGACCAGGAATAGAGAAATAAAGCAGATCTGGAAACCAAGTCTGGAAAGAACAATGCGTGAGGCTCCTGGAAGAGGAACTGACAGCTACACTTTGAGAGTCTTTGCCAGCAAAACAACCACAATCCCTCTCGCCCCATGATTTTGGCCTTAAAAAGCCTGTGACGGCTTGAGACCTGCAACCGCTCTGAGACTGCAGGAGGGGAGCAGGCTGAAAAAGCTACGCAGCCCCCAGGGAGGGCATGTTTTTCGAAAGCCCACTCAGATGTGGCCGAAGAGACAGGGGAAAAGGAAGAGCCTTCTAAATCATATCCTAGGAGAGCAAAGAAGAGGGAGTGCCCTCAACAGAGCAGATAAAGGATCAACCAGGGAATGAGCCCACCCTCTGGGTCAGAGGTCTTCACAGTAGTTGTCCTCTGGGAGTTCAGAAATTCTAGGACTCTAAGGCTGTTGGTATCTCCCAGTTTTCTCCTCTTTGAATGGGAGCGTTTGTGACTATTGTCTTGCCTGTGTCCACCACTGAATACAAGATGTAGAAGGTAGGCAACTAGGGCGGTGCTTGTGGCCAGTGGGTAGGGCTCCGGCCCCATATACTGAGGGTGGCAGGTTCTGACCCAGCCAAACTGCAACAAAAAAATAGCTGGGCACTGTGGCGGGTGCCTGTAGTCCCTACTACTCGGGAGGCTGAGGCAAGAGAATCACCTAAGCCCAGGAGTTGGAGGTTGCTGTGAGCTGGGACGCTACAGCCCTCTACACAGGACTATGAAAGAAAGAAGGCAGGCAACTTGGCCTTCAAGATTAGCAATTGGCAAATCATTGTCCCCTAGCCAGATAGTCCTTAACCTATTTTTGTAAATAAAGCTTGATTGGAATGAAGCCACACCCATCATTTACATATTGCCCTGTGAATGCTTTTTGTGCTACAGTGGCAGTTGAGTGGTTATGACTGTTATGGTCCACAAGCCCAACATATTTACTCTCTTGTATTTTAATAAAAAGCTTGCTGACTCCTGCTCTAGAATGACAATCCTGAGGATTGAGAGGAGCCACATCTGACTCCATGCCATGACCTCAGTGTGTGTGCTGGAGATTCTAATCTTTTGATCTGGGTGCCTTGAGTAGATAGGAATTCGCATAGTCTCCTGCGGAGTAGGAGTATTTTGTGTTTTGCGGAGGAAGGAGGGATAAAAGGAATATTTGGTGGCCAGAACATAACGGAGACACCGAATGCTCACTACATGGCTATGCTCTCTTCCTGGCCTCCTCGAGGTTGGGGATAGTCAAAAGACATGTTTTCATGAGTGAAAATGACAAGCAGCACTTTCGGCCTGAAAGCCCTTCTATTGCTTTCTAATCTTCCTGTGTGGAGCTCCAGAATGTCATGTTGAGTAGGTGGTAACGCCAAGTACAGACAGCCTGGCTACCTGAGTCACCCCTTGGAAGGTCTGACTAATAAAATAAACACCACACCTATGTCATAATTCAAATAAAATTGAGTTTATGCTTACATACAATCTATATTTAGCAGTATATTTTATGTTATTAATAACATCAAAAGTTTGCCATGCTATGTAAAATAGACTTTGAACACGTGACCTTTAATAACCTCGTAATATTCTCTTGGATCATTTCATTGGTAATGTTCCATGCGTGGGAAGGTGTGCGGAGAAAGCTTAGTTCAGCAAGCTCCGCACCAGCCGGTCCCAGTGTGGTGGATGATGCCGGGTGCTGCTGCGTCCCAGCGGGACACACTGACTCTGGCCCCCACCCAGAAGAGAGGCTTACGCAGCCACTTTCACCTCTGCAGATTGGCATGTGGCCCTCGTGGTTCCCAGTGCATGAACCGGGGAGACACCCGCTGGCGTTCTACCTGGAGGCTTGGCAGTGGGACCTGATTTTTGGCCTAGAAAAAAAAAAAAAGGAAGAAAGACGAGTTCACTCACTGCTTATGGAAGGATAATCTAGTACATTTTTTTTTTTTCAGTTTTTGGCCAGGGCTGGGTTTGAACCCACCACCTCCGGTATATGGGGTTGGCGCCTTACTCCTTTGAGCCACAGGTGCTGCCCACTAGTGCAATTTTTTTTTTTTTTGAAGTACAATTTAACCATGGGTTTATCCATCCCCTTTGATTCAGTAATTTTATTTCTGGAAATTTATCCTCAGAAAATAATAAGAGATGTGGGCAAAAAATTATCAATAAATATTTTTGTTTTAGCTTAATTTTTAGTATCAAAATTATCAGTGATCTCAATGTCCAACAGTAACCAATTTGTTACATAATGAGGATGAACTTCCAGGCATTGCCTCTTTGAGCATGTGGCTTGTTTAGATCAAGTGTCTGGGATAGAGACACGAACATGGCTCTGATCTAGCAGTTGGCAGATTGGATTCTCTGCCTTTCACACTGCACCTATTCATTTCCTGCTGACTGCCTTGGATTATGGATGGGGCTGGCTGAGGTTTTTCTCCTCTTAATTTCTTTGGCAACCCATGAGTTCTGGCTGCAAAGTCTCTTCAGATGGTCTCTTGGACTTCAAACAGCTCCAGCCCAACATTTGGTTATATAAAGTGCAATGAATCATGAACATGTGGATTATATTTCTGTTCAAATACACAGGGGCTTCAAATTATGAGAAATGGACTATAGGCTGTACAAATTAGCACTGTGTTTGGGAAGTCAATGGAATCACTGCACAGAACCCATTTGCTTATGTCCATCTGCTCTTCTCTGAAACACTCTTCCTTAGCACCTTAGAAATGACAGCTATTCAACTCAAGGGAATGCTGAATGCTAGTTTTTCAAGAGAAATGGGAGGCCAAATGTATTTGCCAAAAGTTCCTAGGGTTTATTTATTTTGTCCCAAAGCCAGCGAAGACTAAACAACATGCAAAATGAATCCTCCCTTCCTCTTGGCTTCTGTGTTGGAACTTTCCTAATTTTCATCTTTCTTTAGCTTCTTCTCTGTTTCAATGCTACACGTCACTTCCATTGTGTGTTCCTTAAGTGTTGAGGTTTTCTGAGGCTTCACCCCTCATCCATTGTATGGTATTTTCAAGGTCATTATAAATCTGAGCCTTTACTTTCTGTGCATTGCTGATGCTCACATTTCTCTCCCTGGCTTAGATCTCTCTCCTGACCTCAGTTCCTGCATCCATATGTCCACTTGGCATCTCCACTGTCTGTTGCCCACACATGCTCCAAATTCTATATGTCTGAGTGCAGCTCATCTTCCTCCTCATTCCTGTATTTACTGTTTTAGTAACTGCAAGTGAAAATCAGTCACCAACGCCATTATTTAATTAGTTCAGACAATTTCAAGTTTTCCCTGTATGCCAGACATTGAGCTACATCAGGGGACACAAAGATGAATACACCTAGATCTTGTCCTCAATGTACTTGCAATCTAGAGGAGAAGATGATGTATAAACAAATAATTCTAGGAAAAGCACAACATTAGAAATATACAGGGGATCTTAGCTGCAGGGGAAAAGGGCAGGGATCAGCTGTGGGACATTCACAGATGACCATTGAGCTGAGAATCACAGTGTAAGGGAGAGGAGAAGAGGGGACAGTGAGAGAAGGAGGTGGAAAGTGGCAGGTGGGAGCAGCATTGGTGATGTGGGGCGTTTGAGGAAGCAGAGGAATTAGGTGAGGCTGCAGGAGAACACAAGAACCTTACCTATTTTGTTCAAAAGGTTAGGACTTTGTCAGTTAGTTGATGTGGACTCCCAGAGGAGTGCTGCGTAGAAAATATAAAGAGCAGATTCCTATGGCTATGGGAGGGGATAAATTTGAGAAGAGCAAGACTAGCCAAAGATAGAGAAATAGGGAGATCCTTGGGCTATCCTGGCAGAATAGAGCCTGAACTAGGAAGTGACAGAAAGTCAATGAGTTTGAGGATGTTTAGAATATACATCTGTAAGGACTTGAGTTGAATGCAGAAATCAGAGGAGTCTGGGATAGCTTGGTGATATCTGGCTTGGGTGATGGGTGATGTACTAATGATGCTAGGACAGAAAACACAGGAAGTGCTAGAAATATTCTCAATATGTTGACCTATGGTTCCTTCCGGATTTTCCGTCTCCCTGTACCAAGGTACATATCAGTTCCTGTGGCTTAAATGGGCTTACCTCCCTTTCCCACATGGCTAACTCATACCTTCGGGGTCAACCTGCCTGTTGGTTCAGAGTCTCTTGGACCTGACTCAGCATGAACCAGGCCTGTTGTGAGCTCCCACATGTCCCTGAGCTGAGCCTCACCACCTCATCCAGCCCCACACCATTCCCCACCAGACAGCATCTGAGGACAGCCTCCAGCAGCCATCCTGTTGTGGTTTGCTGACTGCTGAATTCATCCTGGGAAGGAATAAAGGTTGTTCTGCTTACAGAATTGAAATCCAAAGCATCAGAGAAATGAAGACACATAAAGGATGTCGGAGTTTTGATTTTGTGACAATTGTTACCAGTGTGTTCTCAGGGAAAGAGGAGGGACCAGGAAGATTTGCAGCATGGTGACCCTCTGATGGTGTGACTTGGGGCTGTGGCAACTTCTTTACCTACTAGGTGAGTGGTTGGTTTCACCTGCATGACTGAATGCCTATACCGTGGGGGCAAAACACAGTGAACATGGGGTGAGGGCTCAGGCCTTCCAGAGATGGGGGTGGGAGACCCATGGTTGGTGAAAGGGAGCAGCTATGGAAGGAACAGCAAAATGGTAACAGGAAGACAGCTTAGTTGTGTGGCTGTAGGCGGGCCCTTCTCTTGGTTCCTCAGCAGTGCAGGAGTGTCAGCTGCAAATGGGATCCTTGAAAAGGGCAAGAATAGGAACAGACTGAGATTTCATGGGCCGAGGGAGAGGAAGACAGATACTAGAGCAGTGGAAGTAAGAGGAAGGGTGAAAACTCCCCCCTAGAGAAGCAGCAGCGGGTGTAGGCATGGAGGTGGTGTAGGCGAGGAGACAGTGACCCAAGTGAAGCTGACGTCAGGAGGCTCTAGGACCTGACAGTTTCACTGGTGATTCTGTGGGCTCTGTGGCCAGCATAAAGGAAAGGAGAAGAGTGAAACAGCCTGGGAGGAGTTAGAAGGTATCCTAGGAGTGGGAAAGCTGTTGAGGCTAAGATTAATGCCATCTCCCTGACAAGGTCTGGTCTATGGTTTCATTTTTGGAGACCCTCTCTCCCCATGAGCTGATTTCTGGCTCTTAAACTGTCCAGTCCACCACATCATATGCTTCTCCCCCAAATGTCCTTTTTCTCTGCCCTTTGATGTCTGGCCTTTGCAACTTGACTCTTGGTCATCCCTTGAGAACTGAACTCTTGCCTTATGTGCCAACTCTCTGTGCTTGGGACTGTCCCAGAGAGAAGACCTGGCCTTGGGTGGACCATTGGCCTCTTTCTGGTTGACATTCATCCAAGTACATCCAGTTTCCCCTGGAGAGGAGGGATTCAGACAATACTCCTCTGTCCCCGGACTTAGCATTTTGTGTCAGCCTCCTTCTCAGCATTCCAGCCAGGCCTCTGCCGCCCCTAGAATTCCCCAGCTGGACACATTGAGTGATCTCTCCAAGGCTAAGCTGACTTAAGGTAGGAAGAGCAGAACTCAACCCCCCCCAAATGGTGGGTTTATTACCTACGTAACCCCTATCAAGAAGTGAAGACATAATGATACACACACACACACACATACACACACAAGGTAAAACACACACATGTAATATAAACCATTGGAATAAAAATATTTCAGAATAAAATGAGAATATATCTTTAGGTCTGAAGAAAATATTTTATGACATAAGATGAGATAAGGTATTCATGAATGTACTTTTTTCTAGAAGTACAAAGTGCATGAAAAATTGGCAAAGCAAGTTTTATCCATCTTTGATTTTCCAAAGCAGCTTCTTGCTTGGGGTCTCCTGGAGACAAAGAATCTTCTTGCCAGGTATCTTTGGGCTTCTCCTTTTAGGCTTCGTGTGTTGTGGACTGGTCACAACAGGACAATCGAGTGAATTCTCCACTCAGCAGCCTGTGGCAGGGATGGTTGAGATGAATTCTAGTGGCAGAGGAATGAGGCCTTTATGACTCTCCCTATTTCTATGATGCTTTGTCCCTGGGCAAGTCATATTTCCCTCTGGGCTTCGGTGTTCAGAGAGCCAACTGTATGCCATATGTGCCAACTCTCTGTGCTTGGGACTGTCCCAGAGAGAAGACCTGGCCTTGGGTGGACCACTGGCCTCTTTCTGGTTGACATTCATCCAAGTACATCCAGTTTCCCCATGTGGTAAGAGTTGTGTTAAGATGGGCTTTGTCCGTGTGTTCCCCAGGGCTCCAGGGCTGCTGGGGCCAGAGCAACAGACTCACCACCTCACCTTCAAACAGAACAACCTCACATCTGTTTGATTCAGCTGTGGGTGTTTGGTGTAAGGTGTCTGCAAAAAAAGATCTGGTCCTCTTCAAAGTTTGGAAACAGTGTGGATTAGCTCATCCCTAAGCCCCTCCTGTGCCAATTTTCATGGTTCCACAACTATGCTCACTGCCTTCCCTTCTAGGGACAGGCGGGATAGGTTCTTTTCACAGATGGAGCTACTTAGTCCTTGGTTGAGATACTGTAACTGGCACTTTTCTGGTCATTATGTAAGACAATTCAAGTATCAGTTTTGTGACCCCATGGAAGCCCCTCAACCCTTCTGAGCTTCTACTGCCACATATGTAAAAGGGGTAACTATGGGGGCTAGACTATGATACATGTATATGACAGGGTAGTTCTTTGTGGTGTGTGATGTCTGTGAGTATAGACCACCTTTATTAACCATTATTTTATTTATTATTTTTTTTCGAGATAGACTCTCACTTTGTTGCCGTTGGTAGAGTGCTGTGGTGTCACAGTTCACAGCAACCTCAAACTATGGGGTTTAAGCAATTCTCTTGCCTCAGCCTCCCAAGTAGCTGGGACTACTTGCACCGGCCACACGCCCAGCTAGTTTTTAGAGGTGGGGTCTTGCTCTTGCTCAAGGGTGTTCTTGAACTCATGAGCTCAGGCAATCCACCCACCTCAGCCTTCCGAGGGCTGGGATTACAGGTGTGAGACACCACGCCCGGCCCATTATTAACCATTATTCATAGCTAAGTGGGTTTTTAGCATGATCACTGATCCCCTAATGGAATTTTGGGACTTTTATCTGAGATTTGGAATTACTGAATCTCCTAAGTTGAAGAATGAGTTTGTGCTTTTGCTCTTTGAATGTTGTGTGAGGCTCAATTTGTCCTTAACATAAATACTTAAATGTTATAAAACATTTTAAATTCCATAAGATGTAATAGGTTACTTCTATAATTTTCTAAGTACAAATATAAACAACAAATGCAGTGAATATTTTAAAATTAATGAACTGGTTGAAAAAGAATATTGATTTTTAGATACATTAGCCAGCTACAGAGTTGGTTACACTAGAAAGTTTACTGGCCTTCACTAAGCCACCCTGACTCCCTGTGGTCACAGCCATGCAGATTGTCACATGTCACTCCATGTGCATGGCAACTCTAACTGTGAGAATGTGTGGAAGTGGCCAGGGGTTTGAGAGACAGTGTTGGCCTCTTGTGATGATAGAGCCTGGGGGATTTGGCAGGTCACTGCTACCCAGGGCCCTAATGGAGAGTGACCAAGCACAGTCTGAGAGGTTTGGGCCCTTCTCATGATGCTGGCTGGCAGTGGCTCAGCTCCTTCTTAAGTACTAAACGTGATTTGAAAATGTCAGCTGGGAGCTCAGAGGCCAGGCAATGGGAAATGGGAGGAAGTGGGCTGTGGGAACCGGCTGCAAGGTTGCTGGCCCCCAGGGAGCGCCGTGAGCCCATTGTGTGATGGGGAGTGGTGAAGTCAGGCTGGGTTGGGCTGCATGTCCTGGGAAACAGGCCATGCCGAATCGGCTAGGGGCAGCAGTGTGTGGCTTTGGGAAAACTGAGTAAAAGTGGGCTGCACAGCCACTAAATGAGATGGAACTTATAGTGATGGGCAGGGAATGGACAGGCCAGGGAACAGAAGCAGGAGGCCGGCCAGGCAGACAGGGCTCCACGCATGGTGGATGTTATGTCTCACTCCTGCCCCACAGTTGCAGTGGCCAGACAAGATTTGTGAGCCCCCGAACATCCTGGCTGCTTGGCTCAGGACTGGGAAGGGCCTGGTGTTGACTGACGGTATCTATGACCACAGCCTTGAGGGGCTGAGGGGTCCCAGGACCTGCTAAGGAAGTGAGCATAGTGTGGAGAATGCTGAGCAGGTAGAGAACTGCAACAGGTCTCCCGTCCTAGTGGGACACATGGAGGGCTGCTGGTGGGTACAGCCAGAGAAGCCAAGAGGGGAACAGAAACTGGGACATGGATGGGTGAAGTTCTGTCTCTTCCCTCTCTCCTTTATGCAGGGAGGGGTGGCAAGGATTTGGGTTTGTGAGGGGGAAGAATAGAGGAAATAGAGAGAAGACCTTCCCCAACGTGGGCACCCTCCATGTAGCTCTGCTAATTTGTGGTTATAACTGAGATGGGGCCATTTTACCCCCACCTATTCACCGAGGTAGGGGGCATATTCTGAGAGGAAGGAGTTGTGCAAGGAAGCTCGGTGACTTGGAGCTGGGGGTGGCTGGAAACTCAGAAGTCTGTGTCGAGGGTCTTCTGTCCTGGACAGGTGTGCATGAGAGGGGCTAAGCCAAGGGGCCAAGAGCAGTGACATGTGGCTCCAGCTTGGCAGCCCTGCTGCTGTGAACTTCAGACATGCCCCAAGAACATGAGACGTAAGGTGAAAACTCTGTCACCAGCACCAGAGACCAGGCATCCAGGGAGTCTCCGAGGCATCTGGTGGTTGAAATCATTCAATGAATTCTTCTTGAGCATCACTATGGGCCAGCACCATATAGGCACTTGGGATAAATCAGTGAGTAAAGCAAGTTCTCTCCTCATGGAGAAAACAGTTTCTACTTCCATGCGCAGTTTTGGCCTCCCAAAGACTAAATAAATATTTTTCTCATCTTTCCCCCCACCCCCTCAAACAAACCTGCTTTTTCTTTAAAAAAAAAAAAAAAAGTTAGGAAATACAGAAAAAAAAAAAAAAGTACTTATTCCCACCAGCTAGAGATAACCTCTGTTCAAGCTTTGGCCTAAAGCCAACACTTTATTTTACAGGAAAAAAAAAATCATGTATAAACGTTCAACCTTTCTATCTCTGTAATTGAACATGATTCCTAAATTTTCATTTCGTAGATGATAGGATATTACTTTTGTCAATTTAAAGTAAATCCAGTCACTCCACATTTAAAACTCAGGTAGCTGCCTGGTCACTCAGGGTTCTCCCTGCCAGGCTGCTGGGTCATGGCATGGTACGGGGCAGGTGTGTACAGCCCGCAGCTGCTTCTCTGGTGGAATCCGCTGCCAGTGGAGCCCGTCAGCCTCTCGATTGTCCTGGGAGGTTCCCTACTCACCATATTGGCTGTCTAGGCATCTGGTTCTCTTATCCCTGAAGGTCATCCTGCTTCCTCCATATCCAAGGGTTACGAGTCCCCTGGTCAGCAGGCACATTCGGCAATGCTGGGCACCTCTTCAAGGGACAGGAAACTTTCAGTTCTGCAACCCTTGACAGAGATGCAGGAGACTGTCCCAGAACCTTCATCTAAATATCTGCTATAGGCTCAGTGCCTGTGGCTCAAGTGGCTAAGGTGCCAGCCACATACACCTGAGCTGGCAGGTTCGAATCCAGCCCAGGCCCACCAAACAGCAATGACGGTTGCAACCAAAAAATAGCCAGGTGTTGTGTTGGGTGCCTGTAGTCCCAGCTACCTGGGAGATGGAGGCAGGAGAATCGCTTAAGCCCAGGAGTCAGAGGTTGCTGTGAGCTGTGATGCCACAGCACTCTACCAAGGGAGATAGCTTGAGGCTCTGTTTCCAAAAATAAATGAATAAATATCCCCTATAGGTGGTGGACCTTTCTACTCTGCATAGGCTCAGGACACGCAAATGAAGCTCTTTTCTCTCAGAATTTCAGGCAGGAAGTGGAACACAGGTCTCCAGACTCTTTTATTTCCACTGTGCACTGCCCCTCTCTTGGTGCCAACCTCAGGAAGGGGTGGGTGAGCAGATCCTACTCAGCCCCCAACCTGTGACCTTGAACCCTGTCCTTCCTCCAGCTGGGCAGATTTTTCTCTCTTGTTTTTCTTTCCTTTTTTCTTTGTCTCTGCTGTTTTGTCTGATATCATCCTGCATTCTTCCCAACATCATGGTCTGTGATATAAATTTTTTTCTTTTGAGTCCTCCAGTCTTTCTTTTTATAGTCAAAGTCAATCTTCTGACATCAAAGAAACAAATGCAATAAAAACAAATCCAAATGCATTTGTTTTCGCACAAACTTAGTGGTTCAAAACAACCCAAACAGCCCCTCTAGAACTATCATCTTATAGTTCTAGAGGTAAGAAACCCAACATGGTTCTCCCTGGCCTTACGCCCAGCTGTTGGCAGGACTGTGTTCCTTGCTGGGGGAGAATGCAGGTCCTTGCTGTTTAGCCTCTGGAGTCACCTGCAGTCCTTGGCTTATGGCTCCTTCCTGCATCCTTGCAGCCAGCAGCAGAGCCTCAAGTCACAGCACCTCTTCTGCCTTTCTTTCCTCTTCAAAGGACGCTTGTGATCACACTGGGCCTGCCTGGATAATCCAGAGTGATCCCTTTATTTCAAGGTCAGCTGATTAAAAACCTTAATCCACCCCCTTGCCACATAATGTTGCATATTCCCAGGTTCCTGGGATCAGGATGTGGGCATCTTTTGAGAGATCATTTTTCTGCTCATCACACCACATAATTCCTTTGTTGAAGACTTGATTTAAAAACCATAGCTTTCAAGATTATAGAATTGCTTATTGCTTTAGCAAAGTCTACTCTGGAGTCCTAAAGCCAACAATTTGCTTAAATAAAAGTTAGTTGTTTTATTTAAAAATTTTTCTATCATTCTCTAGATGGTATGGATTGAAAGCTATTAGTATTTGGGGAGTTGTGAAGGTAGCAGAATGGACAGTGTAGAGCCCAGAGGGGCATTGGGAAGCTAATGGTAAAATAAAAAGAACCCTCAATTTTAGTTCTTCGATTTTAACCATGTTTTATAGATGTAGATCATACTTTATACTTTGTTTTTGTAAACCATTTTGTTCACTAGCAATATAATGCAGACGTCTTTCTATGGCAATAAGTCTTACTTTATCACATCATCTCATAAATGCCCTGTGTTCCCTAGTTTGTCTCATCTGTTTCTCATCGTTGCTGCCGTTGGCTACTGCTAAAGTGCAAGGCCAGTTTCTGGTCCTCACCATGCTCAGGACACAAGTGTAGCCTTTTGCAGCTTCAGGCCCTGGGCCATTAAGTAGTTAATCAGAGTGAAGAAAGGCTGAGAGCGGGAAAGGGCAGCCCTGGATTCTGCTCCTAACCTGGGGTGAGGATGCCCTCAGGGAGCTGTTCTGACTCCAGGTGCTGAGAGCAGAGGGTTTCCTGGCAACCTACAACACACCTTGGGAAATGGTTGTCTAAGCTATGTTAGTGGAGTGAGTAGGGTTGAGCAGTGACCTGGAGGTGGTTGAGCAGAGCAGTGGTCCCTCTGGAGACTGTGATGTGGAGTCCTGAGTGGTAGCAGAGGTATCCGAAGGCAGCCACAGCCAGGATCTATCCCAGAAAGAGGTGGGGCACTTGGCCAGCGATAGTTAACTCAGTGACTACTCCAGAGTCGGTCTCACCTGCTTCCCTGGTGAGAGTTTCTCTCTATAAAAGAGAGCAGGCTTTCTCTTCAATGTAATCTCATTTTGCTGCATCCAGAAAATGTCACATTCTTTAGCTGGAAGAGAGAATATCACTCTTTTTCAGTTTTTTTTTTTCCTTTACCCTGTTGCCCAGGGTAAAGTGCAATGGTGTCAGCCTAGCTCACAGTGACCTCAAACTCTAGGCTCAGGCAATTATCCTACCTCAGCCTCACTAGTAGCTAGGACTAAGGTGCTGGCCACAATGCCCATCTATTTTTTTCTACTTTTAGTTGAGATGGGATCTCGCTCTAGCTCAGCCTGGTCTTGAACACCTGGGCTCAAGTGATCCTCCTGCCTCAGCCTCCCAGAGTGCTGGGATTGCAGACAACAGCCTCTGTGCCTGGCCCTCTCTTTTAGTTTTCACCTCTTTTTGCCCACTTACTGTATATTCTTTTGGTCTTTTTGGTGGCAGTCTAAGGATTTATTTAACCCAGCCATTGAATCGGTCACTTTAAATAATAGCATATCTTGTCTAAGTCCAAAAATAAAATGTCCTGGCACAAGAAGGCAAGCAGAGAAAATTGGTAGAGTAGGATGAAAACATTTTATGGCACCATTACCCAGGGCTCAAGTGCCCTTTTCTTTGATCCCCTTTGGTCCTGACATGGGCGGGAGTCAGAGGCTTTCTGTTTGTCTGATTAAACTCAGCCTCCACCTTCTCCAGCCCAACTGCCCTTCTGGGGACACAGGCTGCATTCACCATGAGTCTCTCTCTCTGCCCAACCTCTTTGCAGATTTTATGAAAGGCGTTTTCACTTGGATTACACAGGCACTGTGTTTATGTGTGCTGTGTGTGAGGGAGAAAATGAATCACTTCAACTTTGGGCAAGGAGTTTAGGTGTTGTGTTTGTCCCATGCAATTACATAAACACACCAGAACTCATTAAAAAAAAGAGGGGGGGCAGAGGTTCAAGTGCTCGGGATGATCTAAACAGGGCAGCACATTTTCCATACGTTGGACCTCAGAAAGAGCCGCGTTCTGCCCTCTCGCAACAGACTCCAAGTCCAAAGGAAAGTTTGAGGTTTTACATTTCTGTTTGTGGTACAGGAAAAGACTTGTGATCTGAGGGCTTGATTCAGTGAAATAACATTGCTTTTATACACATTTTCTTCTCAAGGAGGGCAGGAGTTGGAAGCGACCGTTGTGAAACGTTAAAGATTTCTGGCAGAGGGAAAGGGATTTTTTTTCTTCCCTCTCTGCCGAGGAAAATACAGTCCTAACGAGGAGTTACTTTGTAGTTTTAACTCATATTCAAATACGGGGGCACAGAAGCTGTTGCTGATCCCCCCACAGAATCCTGAGCCTGGTCTGGAGGAGCCTCTCCTGGCTCTCTCATCCACAAAGCTCCGTGGGGATGAGTTTGCAGAAGAGAGTCTTCCCGAGAAGGGGCCACGGTAAGTGGAGCTCCTTCTCCCGTCCCAGGGGGTTTATGGGAGGGTGGGACCCTTCCTGACATCCTTCCAGAGGGGTGGAAGCATGGTTTTGGTTATGCAGGGCAGTGTATGAGTGAGTGTGGGGATGTGTGCACGCACGTGTGCTGCAACGGGACACAGCGCCTGTGTGCCTGTCCTTGCAGAGACTGGCTGAGAGCTCACCATGCACTTGGCAGAGGGGTGAAGGGCATCTTGCAGAAACACCACAGGGGCTGGGAGGGAGCTCTGACTGGGGAAGTGGCTATCCTGATGCCCCCACTTCCTCTCTAAAGGGCAGGGGCACCGATGTCTAAAGGCTGTAGCCATCAGGGTCCCCCTGGCAGGGCTCTGGTTTGGTTTCAGCACACAGCTGATCAGAAGAGGGAGCTGCTCAGCTCCAGGAGGAGAGTGGGCACAGGTCTCCAGGGCAGATGTGAGGACTGGGAGGACTTCTGGCACTCTGGCTGCGCCTGCCTTCCTGCAGGTACAGCCAGCACATGAGAGTCCCCATTACAGCCTTCTCCAACAAATAGGCATCAGGGCAGAAGATTTTAACTCTTTCGTCCAACTTTTAGAGTCAACACTGGCAAAACTTCAGCTCTGTTGCAACTTTGGCATAAGAGAGTAAACACATGGTTTTCTTTAAAAGAGAGAACGAGGCTGGTCAAGGCATATTCTGATTTTCCTGCTCCAGGAAGACACGGCTAGAACCTTGGGATCCATTTGGTCAGATTCCAATAACTTGTCCTCTGGACTCTGAGGAAACGCAGTGGGTGTAAGGAGTAAGACCTGAGGCAGTGGGGTCTGGCCACCTAGGGTAGAAGCTTGGCTGTGAGGATGACAGGCTCTTTGATCTTGTGAAAGGTATTTAACCTTGCTGTGGCTCACTTTCCTTCTTGGCAAGACAGGGGTCATGAATTCCTACCTCCCAGGATGGAGGAAGCAATAAATGAGCTAAAGCCTCCCATTCCCCGAATAGCGTGTGCGGTGCAGCAAGCACACCAGAGCCCAGAGGCAGGCTGCTCCCTGGTAGGCCTCTGCCACTGCCGCAGATGCGGGGCTGGGGGATGACAGAAAGAGCACCAGAGGGCCCAAAGAAGCCATGGCCTCCCTCTCTAGGGAGTAAGGGGGCTAAGCATTCATCAGACAGACAGTCTCCCTTTGGAAGCAGACCGAACAGATGCATTTTCTTACACTGGGGAAACTGAGTGCAGGGCGTGGATTTAGTAGGTGCTCAATGTTTGGTGAAACCATTTTATTCACTTTTATTCATGGAGAGTTCTTACCTCTTCCTGCCCCTGGCTGCATGCCTCTGGTTGGGATTCCCTGGTAACAGATTCTGAGACAGAGACTTGCGCAGAAGTAATTCTTGGGAGAGTGCTCTGGGAATAGCACCTGTGTGGGGGAAGGGGACAGAACAGGACAGAGGGAGAAGTTGAGATGTGGTGCAGTTGCAACACAGGCCTCAGACGATTCAGCTGACCTGATTGGGTCTTGGACCCCTGCAATGACCTGCAACCGGGGCACAACCTGGGGCATGGCCTAGGGCAGTTCCTGGAGAGGGACTTAGATCTGTGTTGTCTGTCACTGGCAACTTCTCTGTCAGCTGTGGGAATAAGTGCCTCAGTACTGGGTTAGGGGCTTCTGTGGATGACACCTATGTCTACACAACACATCTGATCAGGTGCCGTCTTTCCTCTGAGTTCAGCTGTTATAAGATGGGACATTAACATGCATGGACACCTATCCAGTTAAATTTTTACACAGCAGTGTGGCCTTGGATAAGCCCCTTTCCGTATCTGGGACTCAGTGTCCCTCTCTGTAAAATGGATGGAAGGATGCTGGGGCAGAGATGGCCTCTAAGAATCTTCCCAGCTATGCCACTACACAAGTGCAGATTCTGAACACATGGCCATGGTGGTTGGTTGTGTCCTCAATTGTAGTCAGGACTCATGGTCTCCTCCTGGATGCCTCTGTTCCTCCTGCTAGAAAGTAGAAATGAAGATGTCTGGGGCTCTTGGGATTTGGGCAGTGGTCAGCAGGGTGGTGGTCACAGACTGGGACTGTGAGAAACAGAGGGAGGCTCTGAACAGGCTGGAAGGAGGGGAGTGGGGTTTGAGGGGAATTCTGCTGCACAACTTCCCCCATCCCCACATTTTCCCCCGCATGAGACTCTGCGTGCAGCTTTGATAATTAAGAGCTATGTAGTGTTGCTTGGGACAAACATGGATGGAGCCAGATTTATCTCATTACCCTTCCTTTCTTCCCAATTTTATGTTTATTTTTCAATATACAAAGAGTGAAGTTGCTTTTCCCAACACTTGGAATTCATTTTCAACAAATCATTTATTTAGAACATGGTTTGCTCCAGGCACTGTGCTGGGCTCTGGCGATCTAATGGAATACATTAAAAAAACAATCGCACACATGTAAACATAATGACAGAGAGGTATGTACTGGGGAGGGGGAATCTAAGGTAGAAACCAACTTAGCCTAATGAGTCAGGGTTGGCTTCCCTGGGAAGGTGCTTTTTTAGCTGTTTTCTGAAGAGAACAGCATATAGACTAGAGCTGAGAAAAGGAAGTGGTTTTGAATCTTACCAGCTTAACCTAGCTTCTGTGAGCATTTAGTGCACAGTAGAGCCTATTTGAGCTGACCACCCAAGGGACTATAACAAACTGGTCAACATACAAAGGTGGGAAACATAAGGAGCTAGGCCTACTGTACTGACATGTACATGTGGTGCATGTCCAGTCTGTGAAAATTAGGTCAACTTCAGGAGTTGGACACTGTAGGAGGGTGGTCAGCTAGGGAGGTTCTACTATATTTTTATCTGATCTGTTTGTCTTATAGCATCTTAAAAAAAAAAAAAACAACCATTGTGGCTTGTTAGCTCAAGGAATAAAGGAGCTTTCTTTAGTGGGGCAAGGTTCTCCCTGTGTGTTGGCCAGTTGTCTCTGCCCCCACCTGGCGTCCACCCCAGGTGCACATCCCTGGCTATGAGGGGCCCTGCCCTGCACCCTGGGAAGCTGAAGTGGATCCTGGCTCTCGCCTCCTGAGAGCTTTCTCTACCAGGCATTGACTGAGGGCCATGATGGGCATGGACCCATCTAGCCTCCCACAGCCCTGTGAGGCCCCCACCATTGTCTCTGTTTTACAGGTGGGCCAATATGAGACACCTGGTATCTGTCCTCTGAGCATGTTGCACTGTGCTGAGAAAGCCAAGAGCAGGCAATTCTATTTCACTGGACAGCCCTGTCCTCTGAGCACTACACCATTTTGAGAACCAACAGCAGGAGGATGTATTCTACTGGACAGCCCTGTCCTCTGAGCACTGCACTGTGCTGAGAGCTAATAGCAGGCAGGTCAATTTTACTGGACAGCCTGTCCTCTGAGTGCTACACTGTGCTGAGAGAGCTGACATCAGATGGGTCTATTCTATTGGACAGCCTGTCCTCTGAGCATGCTGCACTGTGCTGAGAGCCGACAGCAGTTGGGCCCATTCTTCTGGACAGCTTGTCTTCTGAGTGGTGCATTGTGCTAAGGGAGCACAGGGTCCCCTGTGTGTACCACTGCTTTACCTGCTGGCATCTCCACTCGGTGTTGGGTCATGGGTAACCCCCCAATTCCTGCAAAGTTACCTGAATCACCTCTCTTAACAGCCTCAGAAAATCAATCTGATACTTGTGCTATTATTTATTTAACTGTTTGTCATATTATTGACTCCCTGGCTTACTTTCAATTCTATTTTTTCCAAAATATCATTAGAAAACCTTTTTTAAAAAAATTTTGAGACAGAGCCTCACTCTGTCACCCTGGGTAGAGTGCTATGGTTTCATAGCTCACAGCAACCTCAAAGTCTTTGGCTCAATTGATCCTCTTGCCTGAGCATCCTGAGTAGTTGAGACTACAGGTGCCAGCTATTTTTTTGTAGAGACTGGATCTCACTCTTGCTCAGGCTGACTTCAAACTCCTGAGCTCAAGCGGTACTCCCAACTCAGCCTCCCAGAGTGCTGGGATTGCAGGCGTGAACCACCACCTGGCCATAAAAACTTATAAACATACAGAAAAGTGGGAAGAACGGTGGACCACATGCAGCTGCCCATGCTAGGTTCTAGAAATGCCATTTAACTGCATTGACCTCATCTCATGGCCACCCATCTCTCCATCCCTCTACCTATCCATGTATCCATCTTATTTTTTTGGAGCAGTTCCAGGCAACCCAGCGCGAATATAATTATCTCAACTTTAGTACCTATCCACTGTTTTTTTCTGCGAGGTAAGATTTATATGCAGAGAAATGCACACAACCTAACTGCAACATTCAGTTAATTCAGTACAGTGAGAGGTACACCTCTTGCAAGATGCAAACATTACCACCACCTTAGAAAGCTCTCTCACGCCCTTCTCAGTTGCTTTCAGTTTTTACTGATAATACATTATGTGTCTCTAATTTTAAAGGCCTATTTAAAAGCATATAATACCCATACCTGATCTGTCCTCCCTCAGCCACCAGGACAGAGCCCTTGCCTATAAAGGCCCCCAGTGGGCAGGCCTCATGGTGGGTGGGTCAAGTGTGGACTTTGGCTATGGTTCTGGGACAAGGGAGCAGTGCCAGGCAGGAGGTTATTCTGGGCTAAGGGAGCCAGGTGCAGAGTGTCCCCACTGTCAGTGGGCCTGGGTTTAGGGTAGTGGTTCTCAGTTTGACAGTGGGGTTAGGAATAGGCCAGGCCAGGGGAGATGGACCAGGAGGTGCCCCATCATGGGACCCAAACCCTTGGTGGTGGGGAGAACTATATGTCCTGTGTGTCCTGAGGGCCTCATGTGCGCTGCAGGGACGGGGATTGATGCCGGGCCTGGGCCTGGGCCATTCCCATCAGGGCTACCCTCGCCCTCCTGCTGTCATCCAGACTGACACAAGCACCAGAGGTTTGAGTGCGTCTTTCTCTGGCAAGATGAGCACTAAGCAGCCCCAAACAGCTGTGGATGGTGCAGCCTGGAGGTGCTTCGGCGGTCAGAGCTGCTGTGATGTGATGAGGCAGAGATGGAAAGGGCCGACTGCCGGGGTCTCTAGCTCCTGCACTTTGCTGTTCTATCCTTGCCATTGTGGGTTTGTGGGGCACTGTGGGAGGGTGGGGTTCAAGGAAGGCAGAGCCCACAGGTGTTTGTTGAGCCCCACAGTGTCACAGGCAGTGAGAGCATTCCACTTAAGTCTTACCACCCCCCATTTTACCAAGAGAAATCTGAGGCTTGGAAGGGAGAAAGGCTTCTCCCAGGTCACATAGCCAGTTAGCAGCAGTCTGGGGCTTGGAACTCAGGCTGCTGGACCCCCGGACCTGTGCTCTGCTGGTGGGTATGCCTGCTGTCTGTGGCTACAGTGGGCTTATGCACACACGTGTCCCTAGGGAGTGACGGTCCTATACCTCTGCGTCTCTACTGTCCCTGTGTCTCGGCATTTGACCACAGGAGTCCCTCCCTGCCTTTCCCTTCCTTTCTCTTCCTTTTCTCATCCCTTCCTCTCATGGCTACTTAGCCTCCACTTTGTGCTGGAGACTTCTACGTGCTAGGACTACAGAGAGGTATGACATAGTCCCTGGCAACAAGGAGCCTGCTGTTCCTGGATGAGGCAGGCTCACAGATGAGAGAGATCAGTGTGGAGGCTCTGAGGGTACAGAGGGTGCTCCTAATGTCAGCAGACAGCTCGGAGGGTGTGTCAGGGAAGACTTCCTGGAGGAGGGGACTCTAAACCAAAGTCTGAAAACATAGGAGAGCTGGGAGATGGGCTTGGTGATCCCTGTGTTAGGAAGGCCGGGTTGTGCTGAGGTGAGGAGGTGGGGGAGCAGGGAGCATCTGGAGGAACTTCAAGCCTGGGGAGACAGCCTGTGACCTTGGGGAGGGAACATTTTTACTTATTGAGTCAGTCATGTCATGATAATAACAAACTAAGAGACGAAAGTAGGGATTTCTTCATCTTTAAAAATGTTGCTTTCTGAGGCAGGAAGCGGCATTCCTCAGATGCCTGTGTTGGCAGAAAGAGTGGGATGAGGGTCTGCCTTGCAGGCTGGCCCCCCCCAGCCCAGAGGGGGCCAGGCTCCCTGGCTGTGGCATCTCGGGCATCCAGCGAGAGCCAGAGAGATGAGGGAGTCCACACCCTTGCAAAAGTCAAAACTCCAGACTGAACACCGGTTCCTGCCAAAGTCCTGCCGAGTGGAAACATTCCTTCCTTCTCCTGGGGTGCGTCACTCACTAATACCTGGCCTTTCTTGTTGCCTGGTGGTGCTGTGCAGTGAGTCCATCCTGATCTTGGCCTGAAGTAGCACCACCCAGCTGGCCACTCCCTCCCATTTGGTGTTTAACCCTTTCTAAGCCCGCCCGTGTGACAAGCCTGACTGGGCCAGGTAGGATCTCCAGATGCTCAGCCTGGCAGTGCTTATTTATTCAGTTTTTGTTACAAGGACACAGACTGCCTGGACTTTGTGGCTGGATGACCTTGGATTCACATCCTGGCTCTGTGCCTTGAGAAAGTTGTTTTACCACCTGAGATTCCTCTTCTTCCCTTCCTCCTAAGAAAAAGGGGGATAATTATGGCACCAATCCTGAGGTTCATTATGGAGATAAATGCTGTACCAATGGTGTGTGGAATCGTGTCTGCAAGTACACACAAATGATCACTGTTACCGTTATTGGTTAGCCGAGGTGTGTCTCTAAGTGTTTTTCCTTTCTCTACAGCTGTGAATTAAACCAAGTCCTTGTCCATCCAAAGGGTCACACATACTTTCGGAACTAAACTTTCTTCCCTTAGAGAGAATGTTCTCACTATTTCCTCAATTTGTGGCCATAAGTACCTAGGACAGAGAGACCTTAGGCTAAAAATATCTCTGCAAGAGCTCTCCATAAACTCCAGAATACAAACAAATGCGGAAAATTGTCACTGGGCATTAGTCATTATTTACACATTGAATTGTGCGTTGATTCATTCAGTAAATGTTTACTAAGACTGTAAGGACCAAGGACCGGGAATACTGTAGTGCTGGGGACACTGCAGTGAGCAAGGCTGATGGAGTCCCCATTTGGAGGGGTTTCCTACTCTAGATGGGCAGATGGATAATACTCAAGGACCCGCACAGACTAGCTAGAGCCCTTCAAATGCTGGCAAGTTCTCTGAAGACAACTAAACTGGGAGCTATAACAGGGAGTGCCTGGAGGCCACTTCCAATTGGGTGGAAAGAAAGGCCTGTGTAGGATATTGAGGTAGGAAGGAGGCAGTCATAGGAAGATCTGGAAGTGATCTTCCAGCAAGAGGGAGCAGTTAGGGAGACATGGGAGTGGCTTGCTTGGGAAGGCGCAGGAAGGTGAAGGTGACTTTGGGATGCGGTAAGCAAGACAGGTAACGGTGGCTGAAGTTGACAGGGTGAGCCCATGTAGCTGTTGGGACGTGATAATTTGCAGCTATTTTGAAAAAGCCTTGGGAAGGGGTGGAGCACAGGACATTTTTAGAGCAGTAGCACATCCTGCTGTATGTTACGACAGTGGCACACATGTGACACCAGGCATTTGTCAAAGCCCAAGGAACGGTACAGCACAAGGGGCAAACCCCAATGTAAGCCATAACTTTAGTTAGTCACGCATCAGTACTGGCTGTCAACTGTAAACAGGGACCATGCCAGAGGAAGATCAGCAGGGGAGGCTGTGGACAGAGAGAGGAGCCTCTGGAAACTGTGCAATTCTTACATAAACCTAAAACTGCTCTGAAAAAAATAAAGTTTATCTACATTTTTTTTTAATTTTAAAAGGCAATCCAAAGTCATTGAGTTTTATGTAGGTGAGAGTCACATTCCAATTTATATTTTCAAAAAAATCTACCTAGTGTTCTGTAGAAATGAATTAATGGAGGCCCAAGTAGGAGCCAGAAGCCCAGTTAGAAGGTGAGCGCAGTACCAGGCAAGAGGCTTTGGCTTTGGCAGATGAATCAGGAGAGTGGAGTGAAGATGGAGGAAAGTGGTCAGGTTCAGGACACCTTCTGGGACAGAGTCAACAGGAATCACTGATACATTAAGTGTGATGTGGATGGCAGAGAAGGAGGCAAAGATGCACTCACAGACGGCATCTGTTGAAAGGTGCTTTTCTAGGAACTTTGCAAGTATTACCACATTCAATCCTGTGAGGCAGGAGTTAGGGCACTGGCCACCCTGGCAGTGAGGAAACCAGCCCACAGAGTCATCTTTCTCTTGTCTATGACCATCTACCTGGCCAGAGGCAGACCTGCGGCCCAGCCTGTGTCCTAATTCCTTGGTACTGGCTTTTTTGGCTTGGGAAATTGGTACTCCCTGGTAGCAACCACCAAGATATGGAAGAAACAGGTTCTGTTTTGTTCTGTTTTCAGAGACAGAGTCTTGTTCTGCCATCTAGGCTAGAGGGTGCTGTGGTATGATCACAGCTCACTGCAGACTCAGACTTGTGGCCTCAAGCCATCCTCCTGTCTCAGCCTCCTGAAGTGCTGAGATTATAGGAGTGAGCCATCACACCGGTCCAGAAACAGGTTTTGTTGCTGGAGGGACGGTAATCAAGAGTAGTGTTTGGCAGTGTTACTTTTGAAATACCAGTTAGAGCACAGGTGAAGATGTAAGCAGGTGATAGGAAAAAAGAGTTAGAACTCGGGAAGATGAGGGTTGGAGAGGAGAATTTGGGAGTCAGTGGCCACATGCATGCATGCACGGCACATGCCCCAGTGGGACTGGCTGCAGTTGTTTGGTGTAACTGGGTAGTGTATTAGTCATGGAATAAACCATATTGAAAAAATGCAAGCCCAGAAGGGCAAGTTGAAAGAAGGGAAGGCCAGACAAAGAGCAGCATGATCTATATGAAGTCAGCCAGAGCCTTCATATGAAATGAAGACCTTTGTTTTGGATCTGAATGTGGGTCCAGGGGTAAGAGGATAAGCCCTGGAGTCAGAGTCAAGGAACCAACAGCTCCTGACTGCACAGCCTTGGACACACACTTCTTGGGCATCTCTCTGGGTCTCAGTGTCTGCATCCAAAACGAGGGCAGAGGATTAAATTCCCCTGGTCTCCATCTTCTCTGTTAGTTGAAAGTAGAGGATTTGTTACAGTTAGATTGTGACACTGTGGGTCTAGTTAAAATTGTTAAATTATATTCCACACTGTGAAAATATACCAGGTCAGGCACTGAAGTTCTGGAACTCATCCTAGGAAAAGCGCTACATACCTCACAGCTGAGTATCACTATGGTCACCTGCAAAGTACTCCCCTGAGGAGGCTACGCACCGATGCCAGTGTCTAGTCCACCCTTCAGAGCAATTCTGGAACTCCTTTTCTGGAATGGCTATCAGAGCTGTTGTTGCCTCATTACTCTAGATGTCCTGAATGTCATCAAAATGTCTCCCTTTCAATATTTCCCTTTATCTCATAGGTCTCATGACCTAAAGTTCATAGCATACAGAATCCCGAGGCATTTTAAAGAAAGTGAGATGGCTTTGTGCTCAGACCCCTGTGCAATAATTCCTCGATTGTTGAATTATCTGTTTCCATTGTGTCAACATGGAACCTGGGGCCCAGAAAGGTAAAGAGGGCTGCCTGAGTTCGCAGAGCTGGCTAGCCGAGAGGTTGGGACCTCCATATTGTTCACTCTGAGCCTCTTTATTTTGTTTGACCCTGTTGTTTTGTTTTAGAAAGAATAAGCTTTTTCTTTTCCTTTCTGAATATTTTCACTTACTGTAACAGATATATGTTACTTTTGTGATTAGAAAGGAGACTATCAGAAGAAAATGTAGGGTTTTGGTTATGAGAGTTAAGCAGGCGTCAGAATCTTGTTGAACAGATTTCAGAGCTGCATTCTCCCTGAGACACCCGCCTCGTCCCAGACTTCCCAGGCAGCATGCCTGCGGCTGGATGCAGAGGCTTGGAGGCAGACAGAGTGGTTTCACATGCCACTGTGCCACCCAGCAGCTGTGCACCCTAGAAAGACCCACTGCTTGTACTCTGAGCTTTAGTCACTCAACCTGTAAAATGGATATAAAGATAGAACATACTTGCAGAACAGAGTGGCTGAGAGAATGAAATAAAATAAAATGCTCATCTGAGTGTGTAACACATGGAAAGCTATCTGCAGATAGTAGCTATTCTTAAATTTGAAAAAGTAGATGCGTGTGTGTGTGCAAGCGCACCCACACAAGTACAATAGGGAAAGTCATGCAGAGGCAAGATTTGATCAGTTTTCATGCTAAGGGAAAATTAAAATAACAGTGAGAGGAACATGTATTTGTCCAGCAGCACACATTTGCAGAGCTGTTAGCAGGCTGCTTCCTCCTCTATAATCTCCTTCCCTAATAACATTGTGTACTAGGAGTATATAATGTCACTGGAAAGATGCACAACTAAAGCTGACACAGCCCAGATCACATAGGAAGGCCTTGATGAAGTGGTGCTTGGACTTCCCAGCTCTCACCCAGGCGGGGCTGTGCCAGCTGCATCTTCCGCCCTGTCTTGAGCAGGCAGTGAGCTGGCCTAGCAGGTGTTGGGCTGGAAGGGAGACTCGTCTTTTTCTGCAAGAAGTCCTGAAGGGCACAGGTGTGATAGAGTTTCCACCTTGAAGTGAAAACTACCCTGTATCACTAAGGGTTTGCAAGGTCCCAACTACACTTTGGAATAAATTCACACTCTGAGAATGAGAAAGGACACCTGAAAACAGAAGGAGAGGCAGGAAGCGGGTTTGGGCACATGTGACAAGGGAGAGGCTAGACCTAGTATAGGAAGGAGGCTGTGGGGCCCTCACTGGTCTCACATCTAGGAAGGGCAGGGCTGACTTCCCCGGACCTAGGAGAGACTATCCCTATCCTTTCTGCTAGAGAAAGATAGCTGTGGTGGCCAATGCCTGCCAGGCTGTGCTGTGTCCAGGCGACTGTGAGGGAAGCTGTGGGTGTGAGCAGGGCAGGCGGCACTTAGAGAACCCCCACTTCCCGCAATTTGGAAATTCCTCCACTGCACTCAGATGCAACCCTGCAATGTGGAGCTGTCCCCTGTGTCCCCTATGCCCACTGACAAAGGCAGCTTTGTCCCCAGAATTCCCCCTTCCCCCACACCTCCCTCATGATCCCGGGCCTGGGTTCTTAATCAGAGGATGGACCTCCACAGCCTCACATGGAATTTCACAGGCCTCCTACAGTTTGCACCTACACACTCATTAAAGCCCCCAGGAAACTGAAGCATTTGGTGGTGAGTGTTGGAAAACATTCCATTCTTTTTTTTTTTTTTTGAGACGGAGCCTCAAGCTATCCCCCTGGGTAGAGTGCCATGGCGTCACATCTCACAGCAACCTCCAACTCCTGGGCTCAAGCAAGTCTCCTGCCTCAGCCTCCCAAGTAGCTGGGACCACAGGCGCCCGCCACAACGCCCGGCCATTTTTTGGTTGCAGCCATCATTGTTGTTTGGCGGGCCTGGGCTGGGGAGTCGAACCCGCCACCTTAGGTGTATGTGGCTGGCGCCTTAGCCGATTGAGCCACAGGCGCGGAGCCTGCCCTGAAAATTTTTAAAGATCATTAATTAAATTATTTTGAAAGAAATTCGAAGCACAGAAAGCATATGCTTCGTTTTGCTCTTTTTTTATCAACATAATTTAAGTGTGCAACAGAAGTTTAGCTGTGGGTTCAACTGTGCTGGGAGATAAAAAGGTTGAAAAACCTGCTTCAGATCACAGCCATAAAAACACACGTCATCAAAACTTGGATCTTATATTGTTTTTGTAGTGTCCCTAATTGTTCTAGGTGTAAGGGTCTTTGCTGCTGTTGTTTGCTTTCTCCAACAAGACAGTTATCTCCTTGACTATAAAGCTGTACTTTGGGGGCCACCATTGGCACTTAGTACAGTTCTGGGGACACAGTGAAAGATCAAACAGGAATTGAACAAAGAGAACAAAAATAATTCCCAAGTCAGTGATTCTGTTGTTTAACACTACAAAGAAACCGCATTAAAGCTTCAATTATGATGGGCAATTAATGTCAAAAAAATGAAATGGGTGCCTTTTGAGGGAACTAAAGATGAGTCAATACTAGTCACGTTCTTACTGAAAGCACCAGACAGAGTACTAACAGTTAGACTATTTTCCAGAGAAAAATAGTCTCTCTGTTGGTCTCAGCAGAAGAAAACATATTGAAATAAATAAAAGTGATAGGTAGATAAGTAGGAATCTGAGCAATACGGATGGGATGTTGTACTCCAACCTACATTAAAATATACAGGCCATTCATTCACTCATTCACTCCTAAACCACCTCCCTACCGTAGGAAGCGATCTCGGTGCCATTGCGGCACTGTATGAAACCCTCTGTTTTTGTCACCACCTGTAATTGAATAGCCACCAGAAGGGAAGCTGAGGCTGGGAGATGTGAGATGCAGCCACATCCCGCCCTCCCCAGGCCTCTGTTTAATAGATCAGGGTAACGAGACAGGTAGTTGAAGAGACTCATGGTGGACTTGGGGCCAGAGCACTCCTAGAACCAGATCCCCTGAGTCACAGGTTAGGCATGCTTTCTACTACATACAATAAACAATGACTTAATTTACTAGCTGCACAAAAGTTTAACAAGAATTTTTCAGAGAAGCATGGGAACCATCCACGTTTTTTTCTGATAAACAAAATTCATTTTCAAAACACATGCTAAAGACTTTTAAAAACTCTTCCTTGCAACTGATTTTGAACAGAAGCTGAGAAACAGTGAGTTTGTTACTCAGTTCTCTCTCTTCCCTGACCCCCGTCTGCCGGGGCCTTGGGCCCCTTCCAGAAAGGGGAGCAGAATCTGCCAACTCTTCACCTGGTCCTCTCTCCCTGCGTCACTTTCTAGCTTGCGATGGTTTCTCTGCCCTTCATCTCATGCCCTGTGACTTTGCGGATGCAGCAGGAAGGGACGAGGAGGGAGAGGGAGTCGCCAGCGAGAGTTCCAAGCAATAGGACACAGACCTCGAGCTCAGGTCCAGGCCCCGGCAGGTGTGGGTTTGAAGCCTGGTTCTCCCACTTCCCCACTATCGATTGGGGGCAGGATATATAACCTTTGTTTTATCCTCTTTAAAATGGTTCCTACCACAAGGTTTGATATGAAGAGGAAATGAAATAACAGTTCTCAATGAATATTAATTGCGATTATTATTCCCCAGGACTGGAAATGAACCCGTGTGGCTACCCACGGACTATATGCTGTCAGTGAAAGAAATGGTGGAACTTCAAGGGCTGTGACAGGTAACAGGAGAGCTGCCGCCAGCCTGTGCATACCAGTGAGGCTGCAGGGGAGGCCGAAAGGTCTGCATAACTCCACGCCAGTTAAAGAGCCACTGGTGTGAGTCCCTCGGGCCCTCCTGCAGGACTGCCGGGGATGAGGGGACACCCAGGATCCCGCTGTGTATCACTGGCCAGCAGGTACCCACACAAATACGGGGTGCCATGCAAACAGGTGGTGCCCATAACTGTTTGACACATAGGTGTTTGGGTTTAAAAAAAATTGGTGACATTCAGCTATCTTAAACACCAAAATAAAAGCCATGCCTTTAGGACCACAGTGAGAGCTTGTGGAACCTGTGTGCGTGAATTAAGAAGTAGCACGTCTTCCTCCCATTAGCAGCCCTCTCCGGGGGTGCACCTTGGGGAGCAGGCTGGGTTTCACCGCCCCCTCCCCCATGCCTCTCATCTGGACACCCAGTCGCAAGGCATGGCTTTACACAGCAATTCCCCACTTCCCACCTTCATCCCCCAAATACACACTTCAAAACAGAAACATTACTCGGCTGGAAAATCTCCGTAAGGAAATCTAACAAAGTTCTGGGGTTTTCCATCATATCTACATAATGCTTTATAAAAAAATTATAATAATTATTACATTATCATAAAAATCGTATTACACATTTTTAGACAACTTTGCCATTTTAAGACACATCCCCAGTTTGGTTTAGCACCCATTGCACTCCCTCTTATGAAGTAATCCCAGTAGGGGTCCGTTTTAATTTCATATTAGAATGACCAGCAAAACTTTTATAAAAGATACTGATGCCTGAGCCAAACCACTAATCAATTAAATCAGCATGTCTGGAGGTAGAGACCCAACACGAGCTCCTCAGAGGATTGAGTGTGCAGCCAGGGTTTTAAACCACTATCCTGCAAACCACTAGAAATATCATTTAGAAATGAGGAAGTGTATTTGAGTGTGTGTGTGTGCGCGTGTGCGTGTGTAAGCTACCTCTCACTTTTATTTATAAATATTCCTTGTCAGTAAACATATGTACAAAAGAATGTACATAGCACATATCTATGTTTCAAAAATAACAGGACGAAAAAGAACACCCAAAATGTAGTCCACCCAGCACAAGAACTAGAATATTTCCAAAATACGCAAAGTTTATATTTTTCTTCCTTTTGCTTTTATCCTTCTTTTCTTTTCCCTTATAATTTCTTTTCACAAATTCATGTATTAGGTTGATACAAAAGTAATTATGATTTTTCCATCATTGAAATGTGCCACTTGATACTGCAATACCTTCTTAAATAAATATGGTGATGTTATAGATCATCTCAACGCACATTTCTCACTTAATTACTTGCTGTTTATTTTATATTTCTTTTGGACTACGGAGATGATGTTACATCAAAGGCAAATTTGAGTGATTTTCTTATTCGAGTTCAAAATGGACTGTAAAGCAGCAGCAGAGACAACTCGCAACATGAACAACGAATTTGGCCCAGGAACTAATGAATGTACAGTGCAGTGGAACACGGTGGCGGCCATGGGAGTTGACTGTGACCAGTTGAGAGCAACCATCCGAGCTGATCCTCTGATGGCTACGCGGGAAGTTGCAGAGGAACTCAATGTCGGCCAGTCTACATCAGTGTTTGAAGCAAACTGGAAAGGTGAAATGGCTGGATAAGTGGGTGCCTTGTGTGCTGACCATAGATCAGAACACTCATCCTTCTCAAGGGTCCCTTTCTCTTATTCTCTGCAATAACGAGCCATTTCTCTATCAGATTCTGGCATGTGATGAAAAGTAGATTCCATTTGACAACCGATGACAACCAGCTGGGTGGTTGGACCACAGGATCTCGAAAGCACTTCCCAAAGCCAAATTTGCACCCAAAAAAGGTCATCTGTGGCTAGTCTCATCACTACAGTTTTCTGAATCTCAGCAAAACCATCACATCTGAGATGTGTGCTCTGCAAATAGGTAAAACGTACCAAAAACTGTAATGCCTGCAGCCGGCAGTGGTCTGAAAGGGCCCAGTCCTCTCTGACAGACTCTCAACCACATGTCACACAACCAACACTTCAAAAGTTGAACAAATTAGGCTGTGAAGTTGTGCTTCATTCACCATAGTCACCTGACCTCTTGCCAACTGACTGCCACTTTTTCAAGCATTTCACAACTTTCTGAAGGAAAAAATGCTTCTACAACCAGCAGAACGCAGAAAATGCTTTCCAAGAGTTAGTCAAATCCTGAAGCACAGAGTTTTATGCTATGGAAAAAAACAAACCTGTTTCTCATTGGCAACAATGCATTGATTGTAAGGTTTCTATTTTGATTGATAAAGACTGGTCTGAGCCTTGTTCTAATGATTTAAAATTCATGGTCCAAAGGAGCAAGTACTTTTCCACCAACCTTGATACGTCTAAACAGAATGTTGGTCGGCACCCATAGCACAGTGGTTGCAGCTCCGGCCACATGCACCAGGCTGGTGAATTCAAACCCAGCCCCAGGCCAGCTAAACAACAATGACTGCAACAGAAAATTCGCCAGGTGTTGTGGCGGGCATCTGTACTCCCAGCTACTTAGGAGGTGGAGGCAACAGAATCACTTAAACCCAAGAGTTTGAGGTTGCTGTGAGCTGTGATGCCACAGCACTCTACTGAGGGTGACATAGTGAAACTGTCTTTAAAAAAAAGAAAGAAACAGAATGTTATTTGCATCTGCCTGTTCTCAAGTTTTTATGACTGAACTCCTACTGTATGTAATCTTCTGCCCAAAATTATGACTTGATTAATTTTACATATTTTTCATTTAATGCTCACAACAACCCCATGAATCAAGTTCTATAGACGAGGAAACTGAGACTTACAAGGGCCAATAGTTTCACCAGCGCCACATTCACATTCATAAATGGCAGAGGTAGAATCAAAACACGGATCTTAGCCACGGAACTATCCTGAAACTAACTGCTCTACTGAACTTGTCTCAAAATCGTTTTAGTATTGGAAACAAAGCCACTGACAAAGGTTAAGAGTTTAGGAATATAATTACGCCTTTCCATCTTACCTAACCTCTGCTGTGTTCAATGAAGTGACCAGAGCAAGTCATGGAGTTCTGTGGAGCTTCCTGGAAATCTTACATTTTCCTGTGGAAGGGATAAGTAAAATTCCCCCACCAGGTGACTGTATAGATCTGATGTTCATTCTAATTTCTTTGAAACCAGTAAACTCCAAAATGCCAAACTGATAACTATACAGACTTCTCTTTTATCAGATGGGCATGATACATATAGTTAAATGCTAGCAATTCCTTTATGATTTTTACCATATTAAATAAAGACACCTTTCCACAAGCAACTGTCAACAGTAATGTGCTATTTGCAGACTATTATGGTTAGTAGTTCTTTTTTTGTTAACACCTTTTATCGCCTTAATTTTGCTTTAATGATCAGCCATAATCTGGTATGAATTTCAGGGATAAACATTTGAATCGATGTGTACATGACATAGATCCATTTTTCCTTTTTTTTTTTTTATTTAGTTGAGATTCACACTGTAAACCTTTAGATTGTTTGAATGGAAAGTTCTTGGGGAGGTTTAAGTGTTAGCACAGAAGACATTGTCTGATTAATTGCTTGTATCAAGGGTCTAATCCCTAGACCGCGTGCACAGCTAGGGAGCAGAGGTTTCTCTCAAAGATTGGCTCGGAGTCCTAGAGGCAAACCCAAATGCCAGTTCATTAGCATTCATTAGCCAAGAGAAACTCAAGGGCAAAAAAGACTGGAAAATAGTACCACCAGACAAACCAAATGGGAAATCACTTTATGAATGGAACTTTGCAGGATGAACAATGGAACCAGAAAATTGGGAGTTCTGGGCTGATTCCCAGAATGAAAGACCTGCCCCAGGGACAAGTCACCCCCCACCCATCAGGGGTCAATGCTTGCCTTAGCATTTCTCTGTTAAGACTCCTTGGGCTTCCTACAAAGCCTTAGGCTGACCCTCCTCAGGAAAACCTTTTACTTAACCATGCACATATTAATACAGTATTTAAAACTTGGATTTAGATGTAGGCTTGGCTGCTTTCCTAGCTCTGTGATCTTTGTTAATTATATAAATCCTCTAAGTCTGGGTTTCCTTATCTGTAAAGTAAGAATAATACTCCCTCTTCTATGTTTGTATGAGGATTATATGAGATAATAACTTCAATGCAGTTCAAACAGTGCCCAGAATATGGGAGGTACTTAGGATATGACATCTATTATTATTAATATTTTTAAATAATAGTGTTAAGAGGCTATATTATTTACAAATATATATTTAATATTGGCATCTATGTTTTATGAGAAAGAGAAAACAAAGTGATATAATTGACTCAAGGAAATGAACAGCAGCCCTTTAAATAGGACTTGATGTATACTGGGGATCCCAACTATTTTATTAAGTAAGGAGTGTTGATAAGTACAAGTTTAACAAAAACGGCCATCAACAGCACAGGCTGGTATAGGCTAGGAAAGCAGCCAAGCCTACGTCTAAATCCAAGTTTTAAATACTGTATTAATATGTGCATGGTTAGGTAGGGGTGAGTGAGGATATAGAAAATACTTAAATTCAATGCTTAGAAATATAGGAGAGAAAGGGATTTCAGAGTCAATAACATGAAAGAAAATATTTACATAAACTGAAAAGGTTAAACTAACTCAAACCCAGTTTTATTGACAAAATTTTAAGTTAGCTGTAGCATGCTTCATCATACGGAAATCAAGACCATCAACAAATATTACTGAGTGCCGGCTGCACTTGAGACATAGCAGTGCGTGTTGCATTTATTCTTAGGTGGTGGGAGAGTTACTGGAAGCACAAGGTAACTTTCTTGGATGACTAAAATCTAACTGGGGAGATAGGCATAGCATAAAAATAAATCTATGAGAGGAAAATCATGGGGAAAAACCTAACTTACAAAAATTTCCAATATTTTTAGAATGATTTCTATTCCTTTAAAATTGAAAACTATTTTAAAACATAAACCTCAAAAGAGTAAACAACGCCCTGGGGATCACAATTTTTTTTTTCAAAAACCTCACAAAAGAAAGATCTCAGATTGGAGAATGTGAACAGGTCAATTGGTTTTTCACATCCAAAAAAAAAAAAAATAAAACAGAAATTTTATACAGTTCAACTTTCATTTCAGTAAGCCATTTATCAAAGCTGGATCTGTATCGGTCTGTGTGTAACTCTTAGAGTTCATCCACTATGAATTCATGTTAGTCCCTTCTGGGGCCTTTTCTGATTCAACATAGATTTGGAGGAAAACATTACATAATATTTAAATTTACAAATTAACACAAAAAGCTGACCGGTGTTGTGTAAAATTTGACCAACACATTTCATAAGGAACAAAAACTTAAATGCATATGGTAGGACCATTCTAATAAACCACATCAGCAATATTATCCAACAATAAAATTTTAAAATAATTTTTCCCCCAAAAGGATTCATTCTTTTCTTAAAATGTTACACAAAGTGTGAATAACTCCAGAATATAATTATCACCTAAAATATTTAACTTCAAAATAGATAAAAAATTATTTCAACATAATATAATTTTCAGTGATTAAGATTTTATTTTTAATGGCTAATACCTTTAAGAGTTGTCCAGTTTGATATTGTTGACAAAATTTTAAGTTGGCTTCAAATTGGTTTACTGGAGTGGTCCTACCACGTGCCTTGAAGTTTTTGTTCATTATGAAATGACTTGGGTAAAATTTTACACACCACTAGTCAACTTTTTGAATTTCCCTTTTTCAGTGGTGCATTGGATCTTAAATTCATCTATATCTTTCTATGTAGTTTCGAAACAATCTTAAATTCCCACAAATTTCTTTACAACTGTCAGTAGGATGTGAGTTTTCAAGAAGATAGACATGTAATACCCCTACCTGATTAGTCAGGGAAAAACAAAACAAAAAGGAAAAAATATGTTCCCTGTGTGCAAGATATAGGCTAATTTAACATAGTGAAAGTTTAACAGTACAGTGTAAAAATTCTACTAAGTTGAGGAATTGTCATCATAAGTTAAAAGCTCTGCAAACCATGTATCAAGGCTTTGAAGATATCAACCATTGTACCCATACCTACTCCACATCCAGGTATCATTTTACAAAATTTCTTTCTACTTGTATGATTTTAAACTGATATGCGAGACCTTGGTCTGGTCACACCCTTTCATAGCCATTACAATATTCGATTATCTAAGGTAAATTTAATAATGTACAAAAAATTAAAACTTACCTTCTTTGGGAGCTACAGAATGAATACGATTCCCAATGAAATGGATTAGTATCAGATTGTAGAAATAGTTGAAGCTCTATATTAATTTATCTGACTGGTATCTTATAGGGGTACAAGTGAATCTCTCTAAGAGTAGAATGAGAATGTTTTAAAACAATAACTGAGAAAATGACATGAAGGCTGTGTTGATCAGTTTGATGGAAGTATTTCAGATTGCATGTGAAAACCCCACACTGTACCCCAGAAGTGC
>CAUYQV010051719.1:0-13220 GCA_963574575.1 Galagoides demidoff | reverse complement strand
CTAAAACTTTTGGGATCTTCTCTTGGTCTTTGGTAGCCTGACATTTTATGATGTTCTTTAGGGTTTGTGGTTTTTTTTTCTTTTCATTTTTATTGGGCCCTCTCAGGCTGAAGATCCATGCCCTTTTTTTTTTTTTTTTTTGAGACAGAGCTTCAAGCTCATCTTGAAGGAACTCTTTTTTTTTTTGAGACAGAGCCATCACAGCTCACAGCAACCTCCAACATCTGGGCTCAAGCGAGTCTCCTGCCTCCGCCTCCCAAGTAGCTGGGACCACAGGCGCCCGCCACAATGCCCAGCTGTTTTTTGGCTGCAGCCATCATTGTTGTTTTGGTGGGCCCAGGCTGGATTCGAACTCGCCACCTTTAGGTGTATGTGGCTGGCACCTTAGCCACTTGAGCCACAGGCACCGAGCCATGCCCTTCTATATAAAATATTCTCACATCATTTTTTTCATATTTCCTCTCCTCTGCTTTCTCTGGGATCCCTGGAAAATCCATTAGTCAGATTCTGGCCCTCCTCAATTGATCCTCTAACTTGCTTATATTGTCTTTTTGTGACATCCTCTGGAAAATTTCCTTTTGATTCTCTTAGCTCCTCTACTTATGATTTTTTACTCTCACATCTTATTTTTCCAGTGCCTTTCTTTTTCTATTATTATTCCTTTTTATTTAGCATTTATAGCCTCTTATTGAATGGATACAATATCTTCTCTTACCTCTTTGAGGATACTAATAATTTTTGTTTTATATTTTGTACAGCTGTTCGCATTGTCTGCCTGCTTCAGATGGTTTTGTTTATTTGTATGTTTCAGCCTCCCTCTTTTATCCTGGAGACTTCCTTCAAATATCTGGTGATACATGACTAAAGGATGATCTTTCAGGGAAACACTAAATAACTAACTAACTGGCAGTTGTGTGTGTGTGTGTGTGTGTGCGCGCACATCAGTGTGGGGCCTGACAACTGGTGGGCTTCACTGTAGGAGAACTGAGAGATAATCCGGCTTTTACACTGCGGGACAGATAAATGTCAGTTTCTATAGGTCTCTCCCCTTGGGTCTTCAGAAAAGAATCTTTCCATCTCTTGTCTGGCCACACTTGTGGCCATAAAGATTCTTCTGGCAGAGCTAGAGAAAGGAGGGGAGGTTCTCATATTTTTCATTTGGTATTTCACTCTGAACCTTTCTGTTTCTGCTGTCCTGAGTTCAGAGTTCCTCCAGGTTAAAACCTTGCTCCCACATGGCGCCTGTGGCTCAGTGAGTAGGGCACTGGCCCCATAAAACAAGGGTGGCAGGTTCGAACCCGGCCCCGGCCAAACTGCAACAAAAAATAGCCAGGCATTGTGGTGTGCGCCTGTAGTCCCAGCTACTCAGGAGGCTGAGGCCTAAGCCCAAGAGTTGGAGGTTGCTGTGAGCTATGATGCCACAGCAATCTACCAAGGGTGACAAAGTGAGATTCTGTCTCTAAAAAAACCCCCCAAAACCTTGCTCCCTTGCAGGTTGAAGGGACAGTCACCTGGTTGTGCAGGGCACAAGGGCTGAGGGCCTAAGGTCTCATTGCTCCCTCTGTAGACAATCATTCCTCTACCCCTGGTCTCAGTCCCACACCTCACCCCTGTTTTACTCCTCCAAACATACAATGGAATGTTATTCAGCCTTGAAAAAGAAGGAAATTCTGACATTTGCTACAACATGGATGAACCTTAAGGATACTGTGCTAAGTAAAATCAGGTGGTTACAAAAGGACAGATGCTGTATGATTCCATTTACATGAGATACTCAGAGTAATCAGACTCATACAGGTAGAAAGCATGGAGTTACCAGGGTTTGGGTTATAGGGAGAATGGGAAGTTAGTGTTCAATGGGTACAGAGTCTTAATTTAGGAAGATAAAATAAATTCTGGACATGGATGGTGGTGATAACCACACAACTTGTAAATGTCCTTCACATTACTGAACTGCACCCTTAAAAAATGGTTAAAATGAGACCAAGTACAGTGGCTCATCCCTTAATCCTAACACTTGGGAGGCTGAGGCAAGTGGATTGCCTGAGTTGAGGCGAGTGGATTCCCTGAGCTCACAGGTTTGAGTCCGGCCTGAGCAAGAGCAAGACCCTGTCTGTCTCTTTTTAAAAGACAGAGTCTCACTTTGTCACCCTTGGTAGAGTGCCTTGGCATCACAGCTCACAGCAACCTCCAGCTCTTGGGCTTAGGTGATTCTCTTGCCTTAGCCTCCTGAGTAGCTAGGACTACAGGCGCCCACCACAACAACCAGCTATTTTTTTGTTGCAGTTTGGCCAGGGCTGGGTTTGAACCCACCACCCTCGGTATATGGGGGTGGCGCCCTACTCACTGAGCCACAGGTGCCACCCTAATATATGGATTTTTAAATATTTAATATATATTTTATATATTGAACACATATATATAAAAAATATCCAGGCATTGTGGCAGGCGCCTGTAGCCCCAGCTACTCGGGAGGCTGAGGCAAGAGAATCGCTTGAGCCCAAGAGTTTAAGGTTGCTGTGAGCTGTGATGCCAGGGCACTCTCCTGAGGGTGACATAGTGAGGTGACAGGGCATTAAGATGTAAGCTACTCTAATCAATTGGAGGTGGTTAAAATAGTATTTTTAAATGTTGTATATATTTTATCACAATTAAAAAGATGTTAAACTATTCTAATCAATAAAAAGGTGGTTAAAATAGTATTTTTAAATGTTGTGTATATTTTACCACAATTAAAAAAAAAGAAGTTCTGAGTAATTGAGAGCTGCCACTGGGTTTGTTTTCCGAGCTTGAGCGTGGGGAGAGGAGACCCTTTCAAGCCATTCAGATCTTGGCTCCTCAACACACACAGCTGGGTGATCGTGCACAAACCACGTCACCTTTTGGAACCTGTTTCCTCGTTGGTAACTTCAGCGTCCTGATGCTCTTCAGGAGCTGACACACGCGAGAGCATCCAGTTTACGGGCCAACACACAGTCAAGAACTGGCATCTCTTTTCATTTTTTTCCTTCCTGACATTTTTTCTGCCTTTTCTCTCAGAGTTTAATCATCACTCACTAGATCCAACTCAGGGGGTGAGGACGGTAAAGCTCCGGCTGAACCTCAACTGGCTCTGAGATGCCCCTGGGAACGCTTTGCTTTTTCCTAAGTCCAAATCCCTATTAGTTTGTCTTGAATTAACTGCCAGGGAAATGCTTCAGCTATCTTTCTTGGTCTTCAGTGAGGTGTTCTCTATATCAAGCACCAAGCAGAGGGGGCTTGTTCGCTTCAGAGCCCTAAACCCTTCTGTGAAACAAGCCCCTGTTGCAAGAGGATCGGCACGACCTCTATTAATTTTCTTTCAGTCTGATGGAGATTGTTTGTAGCTTGCACATTCAACCCACGCAGTTCTGGGGACTTTGGAGAGCTGGGATTCTCAGCTGAATACCCCAGAGCAGACAGGTCAGCTCTCCTGCCTCCCAGAATCTTTTCCCCAGGCACACGCAGAGCAATTGATTAGAGTAGCTGACATCTTAATGCCCTGTGCCCAGCGGAAGGTCAATATATTCCTTCCTTTGTACAAGGCATCAACAGGGACTGGTTCAACAGCTTTTGGAGGGTTGTTGTTTTTTTTTTCTTTTAAGCAATATTATCTGATTGTCTTTTCTCTTCTGTGCCAGGCACTATGCCGAGAGCAGTGAATCCATGATTTCATTTCATCCTCATTGCAATCCTTTTTTTTTTTTTTTTTTTTTGAGACGGAGACTCAAGCTATCCCCCTGGGTAGAGTGCCATGGCATCACAGCTCATAGCAACCTCCAACTCCTGGGCTCAAGCGAGTCTCCTGCCTCCACCTCCCAAGTAGCTGGGACCATAGGCGCCGGCCACAACGCCCGGCCATTTTGTGGTTGCAGCCATCATTGTTGTTTGGTGGGCCCGGGCTGGGGATTCGAACCCGCCACCTTAGGTGTATGTGGCTGGCGCCTTAGCTCTTTTTTTTTTTTTTTCTTTTTTTGAGACAGAATCTCACTTGGCCACCCTCAGTAGAGTGCAGTAGCATCATAGCTCAGAGCAACCTCAAACTCTCGGGCTGAAGCAATTCTCTTGCCTCAGCCTCCCAAGTAGCTAAGACTACAGGCACCGCCACAATGCCCGGCTATTTTTTTTTTTTTCTTTTTGCAGTTTTTGGCTAGGGCTGGGTTTGAACCCGCCACTCTGGCATATGGGGCCGGTGCCCTACTCCTTTGAGCCACAGGCACCGCCCCATTTTTTTTTTTTTTTCTAGAGACAGGGTAGTGCTCTTGCTCAGGTTGGTTTCATACCCATAAGCCTGGGCAATCCACCTGCCTGGGCCTCCCAGAGTGCTAAGATTACAGACATGAGCCACTGTGCCCAGCCTCACTGCAATTTTGAATGTTAATACTATCCTTATTCAGATGAGCTAAGCTACAAGGCTCGCCCAAAGACAAACGGCCAAAAAGTGACAGTAACAGGATTCAAACTTAGGTCTTCCTTTGCAGAGCCCAAGCTCATAACCACTTTGTCTATGTCTGCTTTCTCCCAGCCTCCTTGCCACCTGTACCTGTCAAACCTTGGCCATGGTGAGGAACCCAGTTTAAAGGCCAGGAGCAAACTGGTCCAGGAGGTGGGGGTCTTCTCCATAGCATTCATGTCTTTTCTACCCATTCCTCCACTCTGCTATGATTCAGGGATTTAGAGACAACCTGCTCACCACCCAGGTGTGGTCAGGGAAAAACAGACTTATAAATATCAGAACAATGTCACAGGCATGAACATGAGGCCCAGCGGGCAAAGAGCAGAGGCCAATTCAGAACAAAACGTAAACCTGTGGTCACAACTGGGTAACAGCCAGTATTTAGGGACAATAACTATGCTGGTCCTTCTCCGGCATGATTTATGTACTTTTATACCTACGATTTTTTGTTTTGTTTTTAGGAGATAGTCTTGGCTTGGCTCAGTGGCTCACACCTGTAATCCTAGCACTCTGGGGGACCGAGGCAGGTGTATCACCTGAGCTCAGGAGTGTGAGACCAGCCTGAGCAAGAGTGAGACCCCATCTCTACTAAAAATAGAAAAAGGAGCCAGGTGTTGTGGCAGGTGCCTATAGTCCCAGCTACTTAAGAGGCTCAGGCAAGAGGATCCCTTGAGCCCAAGAGTTTGAGGTTTCTGTGAGCTATGACACTGCAGCACTCTAGGGTGAGTGACAGAGTGACACTCTGTGTCAAAACAAAAATCTTGCCTAAAACATGGGCAATGTCTGTTAAACCTGTTCCATTCCCCAGAAGGTCTTTTTCTCGGGAATACAGAATGTTAGCACTAAAAGGAAAGGTGGCTGGTGAGAGTAGTTAGGAACACTTACTACGTGCCCATTTCCCTGCTAAGCAACATAAGCGTTTTCATTATCCCAGTGAATCTGCCCAACAACCACAGGAGGTAAGACAATTGTCCCTATTTTACAGGTGAGGAATACTGAGGTTCATAGGGGAAAAGTGACCCACCAAACGGCCCACAGCTAAGGGTAGCAGGGCCTGGGTTGCTCCTCAGGTTCCTTGGACTCCAGAACCCACAACTTTCTTCTCCCTCCATGTCAAATTCAATCCTTTTGTTACACAAATGAAGAAACCAAGGCACAGCTATAGCAGTGATCTACCCACTGCTAGGGCTTAAATAAAGTGATGGCCAGCTGGGGCTCCTATTTGCAGACAAAGTGGTTGCACTCCCCAGTGGCAAAACAAGCCGGGCTGGGCAGTAAGGGCTGTAAGCTGCATCCCTGCCCATGCTTCATGGGAATGGCACGTGGCTGGAAATTAATTAGCTATCTCAGTTTGGCGAAGCTTGAGGTAGAAAAGTGGTTAATTACAACAAAGCGCAGTGAACATGTCGCAGGAGATGATTAAGGGCGAGAACATGGAAAGAAAGGGCCCTGAGCTGGTGAGTGGGGAGGCCTCCAGATCACACTCAGCAAAAAACAAGACAGATGCCTTGTTCAGCAGCATAAGTTTTCATTATCCCAGTGAAATCTGTGGGTCACAACACAAGCCTGGGGCCCAGGGAGGAGACGCTCCTCTACACCACTCTGGCTGTACTTCGGCCTTGAGGACCAGTAGACACAGCAACCAGACACAATGGAGGCTCCAAGAAAGTGTCAGTCTATGCGTCTCCGGAAATAGGATGTGTCCCTCCTACAAACACCTAGTGACATACATCTGAGTGTCAGAGTTCAGCTGGCCCTCCTGCTATGAACAAAGGACACTCCCTGTACCCTACTCCCACTTGTGGAGGGGGCAGGGTGGAGAGGGAGACACAGAGACAGAGAGATGTGCAATTAGGGGTTTGAAATAGTGTGTGACACCTGCTCTGGCAGGGGACACACAGGACACTGTGGGAACACAGAGGAGGGTTATCCATTTGCTGGCAGGAGGAGGATATCAGAGGAGGCTCCCTGTAGGAAAGATTTACTAAGCTGAAAGGTAAGAGGTTACTCTGGAGGAGATAGTACCTGAGGTTCCTGCAATCTTATTTCCCTCTTGTTCTGTAGTTGCAGAATTTTTACTATAGATCCCAACTCCACAGAGGGAACCTTGTTAACAAAGTGGCAATTAGATTTTTTTTGTTTAAAGAGACAGGTCTTGCTCTGTTGACCAGGTTGGTATGATCATAGCTCACTGCAGCCTGCCTGGAACGCCTGGGCTCAGGGAATCCTCCTGCCTCAGCCTCCTGAGTAGCTGGGAGTACAGGCATGCACCACCACACTTGATTTTCCAGCTAGATATTTGAGAAATACTTAGTGAAGCCACGTTAGAGTCAGGGTCTGAGATAGGAAACAGGATAGAGGAGGAATCAAACACAGTTCCTGCCTTCTAGAAGCCACCAGTAAAAGGGAAGGAAACACAGAAACAAGCACTGTAATTACAGAACACTGTTTCATGCCCACCTCTGTCTAGGTGACAGGCACTGGAGGAAGGTACCTGATTTACAACATTACATTAAATCCTGACAACTGACGGCAGTAAGCCCTGCCAGAGCATTTGACAGATGAGGAGACTGAGGAACAGAGAAGCAGAGAAAGTTGCCAAAGATCGCACAGCCCGTTGGTTGTAGTACCAGGACTCATGCCCAGATCTGTCTGATCCTGTGATGGTTAGTTTTATGTGGCAAGTTGGCTAACCTGTAGTATCCAGTTACTTAATCAGATACTAATCTGGGTGTTGCTGCAAAGGTGCTTTGTAGATATTGTTAGCATCTACAATCAGTTGACTAAGTAAAGGAGGGTATCCTTGATAATCAGGGTTGGCCTCATCCAATCAGTTGAAAGACCTCAAGAACAAAACTGAGGCTTCCCGGTGGAAATAGAAACCCCCTGTGGACAATAGCATCAGCTTTTGCCTGAGATCTCCAGCCTGCTGGCCAGCCTTACAAATTTCAGATGCCAGCTCGGCGCCTGTGGCTCAGTCGGCTAAGGCGCCAGCCACATACACCTAAGGTGGTGAGTTCGAATCCCCAGCCCAGGCCCGCCAAACAACAATGATGGCTGCAACCAAAAAATGGCCAGGCGTTGTGGTGGGCACCTGTGGTCCCAGCTACTTGGGAGGTGGAGGCAGGAGACTCGTTTGAGCCCAGGAGTTGGAGGTTGCTATGAGCTGTGATGCCATGGCACTCTACCCAGGGGGATAGCTTGAGGCTCTGTCTCAAAAAAAAAAAAAAAAGAAACTATGGTGTACATATACTAAAAATTGAAATGATATAGAGAAGATTAGCATGGCATGGCCCCTTTAAAAAAAAAAAAAAGAAAAGCTACTATGAACTTGACTATTACAGATGGTACACGTATGTGTACCCTCCCTTACCTTAGGTTGCTGTTTACTGTGGAGGGTGTAGCAGGGAATACAAAGATAAATGAGCTTGTTTTCACTGATAGAGCTCTTTGCTTAAAGGGGACCCACAGGGGAAGGCCATTGACACACTGATTCAATGAAGAAAGTGTGAAGTACCATTAAGGATATCAATCGAACCCAGAAGAATATTTTTGGTAGGAATGAAAGGGAAGACTTCTTGAAGAGGCTGGGATTTCATCCTGATCCCTGGAATGACAGGGCTGCAGTCTGAAGTAGGAAACCTTCATACTTATGTGAAATGTCACTTGTGCTTGGATCACTGTGAACCCTGAATATGAAACCTGCCTAACTTCCTCCCATTATATTACTTATTCAATTTACAGATAGAAACTTTGGAGCCAGGCACATTTGGATTCATACGAGCTACTTTCTAACTGAGTAGCTTTTGACTTTAGCTGAACTTGACTTTTTAATTTATAAAAAGTCATCTTCTGGCTAGGCACTCGTAGCTCAAGCGGCTAAAGTGCCCGCCACATACACCAGAGCTGGCGGGTTTGAATCCAGCTCGGGCCTGCCAAACAACAATGAAAACTACAACCAAAAAATAGTCAGGCATTGTGGTGGGTGCCTGTAGTCCCAGCTACTTGGAGGTTGAGGCAAGAGAATCACTTAAGCCCAGGTGTTTGAGGTTGCTGTGAGCTGTGATGCCATGGCACTCTACCCAGGGCAACAGCTTGAGGCTCTGTCTCAAAAAAACAAAAAACAAAAACCAAAAAGTCATCTTCTGAGATTAAATGAGGTTACATAAGAAAATGCGTAACACACAGCTTGACGCCAAGGACATGTTCAGCCTGTTGCACTGGTGAGCTACTTCACAGGGTTGCTTGTACAACAAAGGCATTGCACATTTTTGCAGTGACCCTGAGGTCTACAGTTTAGTAACTGTGTCTGGAGAGTAGGAGGGAGAAGCTTCCAGCAGGGCAACTGCTTAAGCAAAGGTGGGACTGCTCAGTATATGCTGACAGATCTGTGCTTATGCTGAGAATTGGAATAAAGCCGATGGTGTGTTCAACCAGCCAACATGCAAGGTGTAATTTCATCTCTTGAGTTGGCTTTGCCATGGGAGTGTCCTGATAATGATGGGTGCCAACAATTTGGCCATCGCCTTTCCCTTTAGGACTAAACATACTGTGTTTCTAGCTTACAAATCATGTTTTGTAAACCTTGGTGGTGTGATGTGTTCCTCAATTTGGGAGTTTCATGACAGGAAAACAAATATCAGTCCTATCACTTCTAACTCAAACTCAGTGTGGCTTTGGGCAAGTTACTCAACCTCTCTGCATCTTATTTTTTTTTTAAATGATATACAATTATCATAAATATTACAAATATTTTACTTCATTTATTTTATTTATTTATTTTGAGACAGAGTCTCAAGCTTTTGCCCTGGGTAGAGTGCTGTTGCATCACAGCTCACAGCAACCTCCTACTCTTGGTTGGGCTTAAGCGATTCTTTTGCCTCTCTGCATCTTAGATTCTTTGTCAAGTAGGCTGCTTGGACAAGATGCACTCAACATTTCTGCAGACATTCTGTGATTCCTAAAGAGACTAGAGTTTGAACCTAATCCCTGAAACTAATAGGGCTGTGATTTGAATCTTCATATTTGTGTGAAATTTCACTTGGCCTTGATCCTTTATTAACCCTGAGTATGAAGCTCTTGACCTCCTGACATTTTGTGATTCTGTAGCCCTCTGTGTGAATGGAAAACATCAAGGGTTTTGATGCTGGAAAGTTAAGATCCAGGCCTTGTATGTATCTTAGTAATCCCATTAAGGGAGGAATGTCCTGGATCGTCCCTTCAACTTCTGGACACTCTTTCCCTGGTGGCTTTGTTCAAGTGTCCCAAGGTAAGACCTATAGCCTGGATGCCTTCTGACCCTAAGTATTTCAGGCTTTCAGAAATGCCCCATCTTGGGCAGCACCTGTGGCTCAGTGGGCAAGGTACTGGCCCCATATACCAAAGGTGATGGGTTCAAACCCAGCCCTGGCCAAACTGCTACAAAAAAATTAATAATAATAATAACCAGGCATTGTGGCAGGTGCCTGTAGTCCCAGCTACTCAGGAGGCTGAGGCAAGAGAATCACCTATGTCCAGGACTTGGAGATTGCTGTGAGCTGTGTGACGCCACGGCACTCTACCGTGGGCGATAAAGTGAAAACTCTGTCTCTGCAAAAAAAGAAAAAAAAAGAAAAAGAAATGCCTCATCTAGGCAGGGTGAGGTGGCTCACGCCTATAATCCCAGCACTTATGAGACCAAGACAGGTAGATTGCTTGAGCTCACAGGTTTGAGACTAGCTTGAGCCAGAGCAAGACCTCATCTCTAAAAATAGCCGGGCATTTTGGCCAGTGCCTGTAAGTCCCGGCTACTTGGGAGGCTTGAGGCAACAGAATTGCTTAAGCCCAGGAGTTTGAGGTTGTGTGAGCTAAAATGCCACAGCACTCTACCAAGGGTGACAAAGTGCGACTCTGTCTCAAAAATAAAATAAAATAAAATAATGCTCCATCTTCTTGAGAGAGTTTGGTGGGCCCAAATTATAACTTCCTATGTGATTTCTTTACATACTCACAAAACATACACGCATTAGTGGATGCTTTCTTCCACTAATAAAGATTATCTTGTTTAAATTTTTTTTTTTTTGAGACAGAGTCTCACTTTATTGCTGTGGGTAAAGTGCCATGGCATCATAGCTAACAGCAATATCAAACTCTTGGGCTCAAGCGATCCTCCTACCTCAGTCTCTCAAATAACTGGGACTACAGGTGCCCACCACAACACCTGGCTACTTTTTTCTACTTTTACTTATTTATTTATTTATTTTGCCGTTTTTGGCTGGGCCTGGGTTTGAACCCAACACCTCTGGCATATGGGGCCGGCGCCCTTCTCCTTTGAGCCACAGGCACCACCCTACTTATTTATTTTTTTGAGACAGAGTCTTATTTTGTCACCCTCAGTAGAGTGCCACAGTGTCATAGTTCACAGCAACCTCAAACTCTTGGGCTCAACTGATCCTCTTGCCTCAGCCTCCTGAGTAGCGGGGACTACAGGTGCCTGCCACAATGCACAGCTATTTTCAGAAGTGGGATCTCATTCTTCTTCAAGCTGGTCTCAAACTCTGGAGCTCAAGTAATCCACCTGCCTCAGGCTCCCAGAGTGCTGGGATTATAGGCTTGAGCTGTAAACTGGCCATGTTCAAAATCGTTATTGTAGCTCTTACTACTCAGGAGTTCTTTGTAGTCTGTGTCTTTCATAGACCATCTACTACCTCCAGGAATTTCTGTTGGGTGGTGAAAAGATCATGGATCTTTATAGTGTAATTAAAGACAATAAACTGTCTTAAGTGTGCAGTTCAATGAATTGTAACATGTATATATTGGGCCGGGCATGGTGGCTCACGCCTGTAATCCTAACACTCCGAGGCTGAGGCGGGTAGATTGCCTAAGCCCTCAGGTTCGAGGCCAGCCTGAGACAGAGTAAGACCCCATCTCTAGAAATAGCCAGGCATTGTGGAGAGTGCCTATAGTGCCAGCTACTCAGGAGGCTGAGGCAAGAGGATTGCTTGAGCCCAAGAGTTTGAGATTCCTGCAAGCTATGACGCCACAGAACTCTACCAAGGGTGACTAAGTGAAACTCTTTCAAACAAACAAACGAACAAAAACCAAAACCAAAACCAAACAAACAAACAAAAAAAACTCAACTGAATACACCCATTACTCAATACCCAAAGATTGAGAATTTATTGATCACTTTAAAATAGGACTGTGTAGTAGAAATAGAATGTGAACCCTTATGTAATTTTAAGTTTCCTAGTAGTTATCCTTGGAAAGCAAAAAGATCTAGAAATAGGAGACATTGGTTTTAGTGATGTATTTTGTTTAGCCCAGTATAGCCAAAATATCAACATGTTATCAAACTTCTAAAAATTACTAATAAGGCCACATGTGGTGGCTGATGCCTGTAATCGTAGATACTAGCACTCTGCAAGGCAAGACAGGTGGATTGCTTGAGCTTAGGAGTTTGAGACCAGCCTCAGCAAGAGTAAGATCCTGTCTCTACTAAAAATAGAAAACTAGTGGTAGGGCATGCCTGTAGTTCCAGCTACTTGGGAGGCTGAGGTAGGAAGATTACTTGAGCCCAAGAGTTGAGGTTACTGTGAGCTATGATGATTCCATGGCACTCTAGCCTGGGCAACAAAGTGAAATTTTGTCTCAAAAAATAAAAAAATGCTAGTGAAATATTTTATATCCTTTTTTTTTTTTTGAGACAGAGTCTCACTTTGTCACTCTTGGTAGAGTGCTGTGGCATCACAGCTCACAGCAACCGCCAGCTCCTGGGCTTAGGCTATTCTCTTGCCTCAACCTCCCAAGTAGCTGGGACTACAGGCATCTGCCACAATGCCCGACTATTTTTTGTTGCAACTTGACTGGAGTCAGGTTCTAACCCGCCAACCTTGGTATATGGGGCCGGCACCCTACTCACTGAACCACAGGCACCACCCATGCCTGGCTAGTTTTTCTTTCTTTTTTTGAGTACTCATTACACAACCCTCGGCAGAGTGCCTGTGACTACAGGCACCTCCCACAACACCCGGAAATTTTTTGCTTGTAGTTGTCAATGTTGTTTGGCAGTCCTGGACTGGATTCGAACCTGCCAAATCCGGTGTATGTGGCTGGCACCCTAGCTGCTGAGCTATAGGCACTGAGCCTAGTTTTTCTATTTTTAGTAGTGCTAGGATCTAGTTCTTGCTCTGGCTGGTCTCGAACTGAGCTCAAGCAATCTACCTGCTTCAGCCTCTCAGAGTGCTAGGATTATAGACATGAGCCGCTATACCCAACCAGGAAAGTGATAAGTTTAATCGTGCTCTTTTTTGGATTTTATTTGCTACAATAGCACCTTCATTTTCTTGAACAATAGCTGTGCATTGGCACATTGTACCTGGTATAAATTACAGGTTCCAACTCAGTAATGTAAGGTTGTTCCCTTCTGCCCAAGCATCAGTCATCTCTACCCCCATGTCACCAACAGTTCAATCACTAGCTCAGTAGCTCTGTGCAAATTAGGAAAAGAAGCTTGGTAAATGGCAGGGGGACTAGAAGAATGAGATAATGAGTCTGGGCTCGGCGCCTGTGGCTCAATCGGCTAAGGCGCCAGCCATGTACACCTAATGTGGCGGGTTCGAATCCTCAGCCCGGACCCGCCAAACAACAATGATGGCTGCAACCAAAAAATGGCCGGGCGTTGTGGCGGGCACCTGTGGTCCCAGCTACTTGGGAGGCGGAGGCAGGAGACTCGCTTGAGCCCAGGAGTTGGAGGTTGCTATGAGCT
>CAUYQV010051718.1:0-29326 GCA_963574575.1 Galagoides demidoff | reverse complement strand
AATGGCCATCTTTTTGCCTGATGACAATCTTACATCCCTTCTACGTGTGGTCTATTCACTTGCCCAGCAAGGCCACCCATGGGAACAAGGTCACTCCTGTCTCTCCTCCCCTACACCCATCACAATTTAACAGTTTTGGGGTTTTTTAGTTTTTTGTTTTTTTTTTGAGACGGAGCCTCAAGCTATCCCCCTGGGTAGAGTGCCATGGCATCACAGCTCATAGCAACCTCCAACTCACAGGCGCCCGCCACAACGCCCGGCCATTTTTTGGTTACAGCCATCATTGTTGTTTGGCGGCCCAGGCTGGGGATTTGAACCCGCCTCCTTAGGTGTATGTGGCTGACACCTTAGCCGATTGAGCCACAGGCACCGAGACAGTTTTGAGTTTTTTAAAGAGCTGTTGAACCCATTCTCCTGAAGGTTTTCCACCTGGATTTCTGTGGCAATTCTCCTAATTAACAGGTGTTTGTTTTCTTTCCTTTTCTTTTCTTTTCTTTTTTTTTTTTTTTGAGACAGAGTCTCACTAGTCTCCCTGGGTAGAGTGCCACGGCATCACAGCTCACAGCAACCTCAAACTCTTGCGCTTAAGAGATTCTCTTGCCTCAGCCTCCGGAGTACCAGGGACTACAGGCGCCTGCCACAACACCTGGCTACTTTTTTATTGTAATTGTCATCGTTGTTTGGTGGGCCGGGGCTGGATTCAAACCCTCCAGCTCTGGTAGATGTGGCTGGCACCCGCTTAGCCACTGAGCTACAGGTGCCAAGCCAGGTGTTTGTTTTCTTGATATAAAGGGCATTGAACCATCTCAAAGCACCTGCAGTCTACTGCCTCTTCAGTTTTCTCCCTGACCCTTTCTCAAACATCTTGAAGCTCTCTTTTCACTGCTAAAGAAATCTCCGTTCTGCTGCACACAAAGCAGGAGTGTGGTGACGTTGTCTCAGTGGGATCAGGACATTCCAGCCCATCACTGTGGGTTCACTGCACCTCAGCCCCCTCATCTGTAGGCTGTGGAGAATAATACCTTGTAACATTGAGAGAGAATTCATGATCCAGTATGTGAGGGAAATTCCTAAAACACATGGACATTTAATAAAAGGTAACTATTGATTAGCTTATATAGCAAGGATTTAAGGTGTGTCTTTATAGTGTTCTAGGTGCAACAGGGGTGAAGGTGGCCAAGTGGAGTGACTCATGCCTGTAAGCCTAGCACTCTGGGAGGACAAAGCAGGAGGATCACGCAACTTTGGGAGTTCCAGACCAGACCTGGTGTCTACCAAAAGTAGAAAAAAGTTAGCCATGTGTTGTGGCAGGTCCTATAGTTTCAGCTACTGTAGAGGCTGAGACAGGAGACAGGAGGATCACTTGGACCCAGGAGTTTGAGGTTGCTGTAAGCGAGGTTGATGCCATGGCACTCTAGCCCAGGCTACATAATACATAAATGAATAAAGGAAACACACACACAGGTAAGGTTCCCGCCCTCAAAAGAGTCTGAGCTCGGCTCAGCGCCTGTGGCTCAATCAGCTAAGGCGCCAGCCATGTACACCTAAGGTGGCGGGTTCGAATCCCCAGCCTGGACCCGACAAACAACAATGATGGCTGCAACCAAAAAATGGCCTGGTGTTGTGGCGGGCGCCTGTGGTCCCAGCTACTTGGGAGGCGGAGGCAGGAGACTGGCTTGAGCCCAGGAGTTGGAGGTTGCTATGAGCTGTGATGCCATGGCACTCTACCCAGGGGGATAGCTTGAGGCTCCGTCTCAAAAAAATAATAATAATAATAATAATAATTCCTCTTCCGAGTCCCTGCTCCTTCACTTCTGGCAACCACTAAATCTCTGTATACGTCTATAAGTTTGCAATATTAACAATATTATAAAAAAGTAATCACACAGTTAGTAAAATTTTGAAAATTTCTTGTTGATTTTTTTCATCCTCCATAATACCCCTGCAATTTAGCTGTGTTTTTGCGGATTTTGATCGTTTGTTTCTATTTATTACAGAACCCTGTTTCATGATATGGATATATCAGGATTTGTTTAATCATTCACACTTTAAGGACCATGTTGGTTGTTTTCAAGTTTTGTTTATTATGAATAAAGGTACTACAGGCATTCGTCTACAGGGGTGTGTGGGTGTGGGTGTGAATAGAATTTCGACTTCACCAAAATTAGTTAGAGTGCAATCACTTGTTCTTATGTTTGCATATCACTACTCACGCATTATAATGATTACAATTTAAACAAATAATGGCAACACCAACTGCTGCTGAAACTGTAAAAAAAAAAGTGCATCCTTCATATCCTGCTGATGATAATGTAAACTAATACAGGCAATCCGGAAAACAGTTTGGGAATTTCTTCAAAACTGAGTAACACTTTTATATCAATTTATTTAGGCCTCAGGAAAAGGCTCTCAGTTTCTGGAATGGTGTAGTTAACATTGAGTCCTTCAGAGCCAACATTTTTATAATTTTAATTATTATTTAACTTTACTAGTAAAAATTTTCAAGCACACAGCAATACACAGATATTTGAAGTGCTATGGGCAACCACATACCTCATCCATATGGCGTAGCCTCCTGCTTCTACACTACAAACATGTACAGCACATTCTTGTGTCAAATACTGTGTAACAGGCTCGGCGCCTGTGGCTCAATTGGCTAAGGCGCCAGCCACGTACACCTAAGGTGGCGGTTCGAATCCCCAGCCCGGGCCTGCCAAACAACAATGATGGCTGCAACCAAAAAATGGCCACGCGTTGTGGCAGGCGCCTGTGGTCCCAGCTACTTGGGAGATGGAGGCAGGAGACTGGCTTGAGCCCAGGAGTTGGAGGTTGCTATGAGCTGTGATGCCATGGCCCTCTACCCAGGGGGACAGCTTGAGGCTCCGTCTCAAAAAAAAAAAATACTCTGTAACAGACATTATTAAGCAATACTAATTTTTAAGGTCCATTAAAATGTTGCTGGTCTTTCTCCTGATGCTCTTAGTTTACCAAAAGATTGTTAAGCAGTTCATGACTGCATATAAATTAATTATATGCCCTATGGTACAAATATAGTAATACACCCTATAAAATATATACAAAGGACAATCTTATAAAATATATCAAAATGAATGTAAAACAAAAGTCAAGGCTGTTGCTTAATTCTTTATTTTTACTGCAATGATCTGGTTGTCCAAATAGAGCTCTTCCTATTAATTCTGATTTCAAACATAGCCAACTTGCTGTCATATGTCAAAGGAACTCAAGCAGAAGGCCTGGGAGCCTGATAGCTATAGAGAACCGAGAATTATACAGATAGATCTTCTTCACTTAGTCTCTAGTGCAATGGCGCCCGTCCTGCTAAAAGAGTGTGAGAATTTAGATTCCCTGAAGTTGGACGTTGACTCTTCCATGGACTTTGGAGGAAGCACAAACTTTCTGTAAAAGTCTGAGTTTTCAGCAGCAGCAGTGGCAACAGTACTAGCAGCCCATCAGTTACATAATTTATGGAGTATGGTGTACCCTTTGTACTGTAATGTGAGCAGAAGCTTGTTGAAGGTCCAGAAGACCTAAATTAAATATTAGAGCTATGTATTAAGGCTAATTCCCTGCTCTAAATTATTTTCTGATGTATTATCTCCAGAAAGAATTTTTTACATCTGATGGAGCTTATGCACGGCAATGACTACTCACAAAAATTGATCTTTTATTAAGATTAAGAAAAAAGCAAGTGAGTTGAGGTACTGTTTCATTCCAGGAAAAGATGCTGGGGCAAAAATTTATATTGGAAAAAGAGGGGTCTCTAGGGGAAGAGAAGGTGACAAGACATTTGAAGGTATTGAAAAGACAATGATGTGACCCAGAGCATTTATATCAGTCTCTGGTAGCCTTGTAGTAGTCCTGAAGAGAATATGGGGTTAAACCAAGCATATGAAGGTAGAAAGAAGATTATAAAGTCTATTTCTTGGAACAACCAGGAGCTGTTGACTCAATTATTTTTAGTTAAGGAGGTCAAGTAACCACAACCAAAAGAATTATGAACTGGTACCAATATGTCTAGTCCGTTTTTCAGAACGGGCCTTCACTAAAATGAGCCAGTTAGAATGACTTCCAACTTGAGACCATGTTCTTTTGAACACCATAATTACCTATGATATTTCCTCGAAGGAGCTCAATCTTTTATTTTAGAGAAGTGACCGAAGTGCTTTTGCTCAACAGACATGGTGATCTAATATTTCCATGAGATCATAATGAGCAGAACAATTTCCAAATGGCTACACGGATTGTGTGTGTGTGTGTGTGTGTAGATTTATAAGCATATTAGAGGAATTGGGAATGATTTTCATATTTGAGCTAAAAAGTTCAAAGAAATGTGTCTACTGTTCCTTCAAAAATGTGAGAAAAAAAATACAATTCAGTAATAGAGATTCCTGTCCTAGTTAGAAAAACTCAAATCAAAATTGCCCCTGAGGTTACCCCTGCAGTAGGATTGAGAGAATGTCTTGGTTTTCACTCTGAATGTGGGACCAGATCCAATTTGTTAAATGCTTCACATCCTTCGGCATTGTTAGAGAAATGCTGTGGCTGTATCACTCCACTTTTTGCCACTATTATCATTGGCTAAACTACTGAAAATCTCCAGAGTCCTCAGAATTGAAATGGGGTTACATAAGCTCATGTATTTAAAAAAAAAATTCACCTTAATAGAACAAACATATTACCACCAGTCTAGATACTGACTTTTTATTACTAAATTAAGAAAGAGACATTCTCCAAGGTAACTCTTTTTATTCTTTTACATCAAAATAATTTCCCAAAAGCTGAGAGCAAATCTAATTCTGATCAAATTTGGGCAACTTACCATGGGAGGTTTAGGTATCAAATACATTGGAACATCAAACAAAAGTAATAATGCCTTATCTTCATGAGCATAGAGACACCAACCATAGATTGATTGCTAGTATTCAACTGTTAACCTTCATTAATCCATGTCCCTACCTACCTGTTTAGAAAATCCAATTGAACTTCAAAAATTACAGTTATTTATTAATCAAATACATCTTGAATTTACCATCATCAATATTTACCACTAGTGATCGGTCTTTGAGGAAAAAAAAAATCTTAAAAAGATGTTTGCTTCCTTTTGGTGGCTGTAAATAATGTGTTTTGGAGTATTACACTAAACAAAAAAAAATTATAGAAGAAAGATACCCTCATATAGGAAAGAATTCAATACAATTTTACCTTTTATATTTGTTTTCTGTGTGGCTTCTTAACAAGTCATAACAATCTTGGTGGCTCAAAACAACAGATAAATCTATTCTTTCACAATTAGTCTCACTGGACCAAAATCAAGGTATCTGAAGGGCCATACTTTACACTGAAAGCTCTAGGGGAAAACTTAATCATTGCCCCTTCTGTGATCTGGTTGGATCCTGGAATTCTTTGGCTGCATCACTCCACTTTCTGCCGCTTTTATTATATTTACTTCTCTTTTCCTATCTTAGCTTCTCCCTACACTAACTCTTCAAAGGATACCTGTGATTGTCTTTATTGTCCTGCATAGTCTTGGATCTTAGTTCCAACTCAAAATCACATATTTTGCCATGTAATTAAAATATTACACTTCTTATAAATTTTTATAACCTTTTATAAATATTATAAAGTGACATTCACAGGTTCTTGGAATTAGGAGATAGATATTTTCACTTTCCTTTTATTTAGCCTACTATGTCTTATTTTATCAAGTCTTTTATAATTCCATCATCCTGACCCATTCAATTTTACACTGACTTTAAAGAAGGAAAGGAGTTATTACTTTGTCCTGTAGCCCAAGTAATTTTTCATTTATTGAAAACACTGAGGAATGAATGTTATCACATTTCCCCATTTCTCATGAGCTTCGATCATACACAGATAAGATCATATTAGATGGAGGCATAAGTAAACATACTATAAATAACTCTCTGTGCAAGACTATTTAGACTGAAAGGAGGAATATTGACTGTGTATGATGGTTAATTTTAGGTGCCATGTTGTCTGGATCATAATTCCAAGATACGTGATCAAACATAATTCTAGATATTTCTATGAGGATGTTTGGAGATAGGGTGGAAATTTAAATTAGTAAGTAAAAGTCAGGTAAAGCAGAGTGTTCTTCATCATGTGAGTGGGCCTCATCTGACCAGCTGAAGCCCAGAGTAAAACAAAAGACAGAATTCTCCCTAGACAACTTGAACTGCAGTATTCCCTCTTCCATGTTTTCAGCCTATTAGTATACCTTGCAGATTTTAGACTTGCCAGCCTGCATATTCACATGAACTATTTTGTTAAATAAATATTTTATTATACACATACACACACACACCCTATTGAGTTCTTCTGTTTCTCTGAAGCACCATAACATATTCACATATATTTCAACTAACTTCCATCTTCCTGGCTGTAGAAAATATAAAGGGAGTTCACGTCCTAGATGTACTCTCTAGAATCATATACAATTTACTTCTAGGAGGACCAAAACGGGAGGACTATTAGTACACATGAAACAATAAAATTATTCATCAGACGGGTCCCAATTTGGAAGAACCAAATGAAAACAATGTCAGCCATAGACTTAATACAAATTATTGCATATGCTAAAGTGAAAAATTATAGACAGAGGGTAAGTCAAAAAGCCGAATTTCAACTTGTAATCCTAGTCTTTGCTTAGAGAGCTCTGTACATCCCTCAAGAAACCACGGGAGCTTAGTTTGATCTAGTTCTAGGATTACGAACAGTCTAAGGAGATTAAGATTGTGATCTGATAATAAATTTAGATAGTGGTCAAGAAAATAAAGGACTGAAAGAAAAAGAAAACTGATATTATGCTCATCTACAATGTATTAATGATGACATAGGTCCAACCACAAAATAATTTGTTCTGATACCTCCATATAAGTCAATCTATAAACACAAACATGTATGTGTAGACAATTATGGTCTTTTTTCAAACACAGCTCACAAATGTTAAGAACAGAAAGCCATTTCAGGAAACAGTGGTAGTGCACCTGCAGTTAGTAACATGTATTGTTTGGAAATAAAATGTTCCTATGTTAATTTAGAGACAATTGAAATGATAATACAAAAGCATCAAAAATGGCACTTCTCTACTAGGCACACCTTTCCTTTATTTTGGGGATTACACTACAAAGCAACATGGTATCACCATATGTAAGTCTCTGACACAGAAACTTGTCATAAGGCACCAATGTATATATGGGTAAAAAAGTAGATTATTGAATGGTTGACATTAAATTTTGTGGATGCATAAGAAGAAGCTTAGGAAATTGTTATAAACCAGAAAAATTATGGCTACTAATACAAGACTTCTAACTTGGGATCCATTAAAAGAGGAAATTAGTAAAGATAACTAGAAAAAAAACTCAAAACGTACGTTTTCCTTAACATTGACTTTAAAACATATTTTTGAACATAATCAAAATGGGAGAAATTAAAACTGAGGAGGAAACTTGTAAATGGATATTTAATGTTCTTAGAAAGTAAACAGAAGATAAATGATTGAGATGTTTTTAGTATAATAATTAAACTGCTAAATGACAGTATAGCAACACCTACATCTGTGCCAAAAGACATGACTAATTCTTATAGGTAAGCAGTCTCAGTTTTAGGTTTTAAGGAAGAGAAATTGGCAATTCGGACAGAAATAAAGGTTCCACATGGTATTTGGAAGATATAGTAGGCAAATTTCAGAGAATAATCCAGACACTTGTAGCCTCTTAAAGGGAACCAATGGGCTTATTAAGAAGGATCTGAATATGACAAGTTAAGAGAATTCAATTAGTTAGGAGTAACAACACGCCAATCTCTTCATTCTAATCAGCTTTACTAAAATATTCTAAGCTATGAAATATTCTATGTTCATGGTAACCCAGAACATCACCTTTTTATAAGTATTTGACTAGGAGAATCCAATGGTGATATTTTGCATATCTCCATTGCCACATTATAACATTTCCTATCAGTGACTTCTCAGCTACTGAGAACAATGTTATTAGAGTTTTTAAATTTAATCATATTAGATAACTGATTCTAGAATCCTAGAAACCCAGAACCACATTAGAAATTTTATTTTTAATGTTCTTTTCCTCTAGAACTACTCCTAGTACCAAAGTATATATCAGTTAGGGTTTTTCACAGAACACATACACACACACACACACAAAGCAGTAACTCTTCTGATATTATCAGTAAACTATGCATGTGTCAGATGATGAAAAAGATATTTGACAAAAACTCAGGGACTTCAAAAACCCAGTGATATTTCTAGGAGTCTAGTATTGTGGGGCATATCAATTCATCCCTTTTAAGGTAAAGCATAAGTTGTTATATCAGCCCTTAGTAAAAACATAAGGCCTACTAGGTCTTTTTGTATTGAGGAGCAACACTACACCATTTACCAAGTACTCTCAAAAACTTCTATTTTTGAGTGAGGCCTAGAACATATACTTCTGAGGGGAAGAACATTAATCATAAAGGCAGAAAAGTTGGGCCTCAACAAAAGAGTAGGTCATATATTTGGTTGAACTGGATGGAAAGAAATGAGGATAAGCAGAGATGTGACTAAGAACCAGTTGGGAGTAAAGGGGAGAATGTTGGTTGACCCAGTTAAGTCTGAATGACCTATGGAGAAAGATTCAGAAGAGAGAGAAGAGGTAAGGTTTAAAGCAAGGATTTAAAGCTGGGAGCAGCGCCTGTGGCTCAGAGGAGTAGGGCTCTGGCCCCATATGCCAGAGGTGGTGGGTTCAAACCCTGGCCAAAAACTGAAAAAAAAAGAATTTAAAGCTGATATAAAGGTTCCACATGATATTTGGAAGATGTAGTTGGTAAACTGACAGAGATATAAGAGGGTCAGTAGGCAAAAAAAAAACATACAAATATTTTCAAAGTCTCAATTGAAATTATGCATTGTTGCAATTCCAAGAAAGTTTATAATTACTATGACAGTTTAATCTAAGAGATGAATGTAATTGATTTGATTCTAAAGGATTTTAATACATTGGCAAGATAGTATACCACCTCCCTAAGAATTTTTTTAAATGAATATGCTATTGAAATTGGACAGTGCAGTAAATGGTATTATACAAAAAGATACAAGCAGTTGCTCAGTAGGACCAATTTGGAATATACCAGTTTAATTGCCTCTCATGATATGAAACTTGTTCATCCAGACTCATAATGCCCTCAAGTTCCTGGTCTGCATCATGACACCTCCTGTCTCAGAGGAGCACAGTGGGGAAAAGATACAGTGATCTAGCCTCGATTAAATTGGGAAAGGAGACCAGGACAGAGGATTTCTTCTACTCTGTGCCAGGCCTGGCTCAACACTAATTTAATTCTGGTAGATATAATTTCATGTCTCAATGACATATGATGCAAGTTATTTTTAAAGTAAGTTTTAATTCTTGGAAGGAACCTTTCTATAAGCCATATTTAAACAGTAAGCATCATGCAGCTGACATCCTTTTCAAGTTTTACAATTCCAAAAATACTGACCCAAATAGTGTTATGTATTTTCTTCCCTTCCTAAATCCAAAAGCCCCCTTTCAATTAATACATCAACTTCTTTGAAAGATAAACATTAATCCGATAGGATAACCTAATTCATCCATGTGCAGTGATTCAATATATCTATGCATGTTTATTGAAGGAAAGTAATATGTTTTTTGTTTTTGTTTCTTCTCAGAAAGATAATCAAAGTCACTTGATAAATTCTATTTCTTATTATTACATTATGACAATCAATATTGTACTAAGAAAGCATTAGTGTAGCTAAAAGTGGCTGCTTATTAAAACTAAGATACATAGTAACAAATACAAAGACATTAAAGAGGTAAATCCATGATAAGAAATATTGAGTGTTTGAAAGTTCATATTTTAAGAGGGTTATTGAATCTTACTATCATGCACACACTTCCTATTAAGATCAAAGAGAGATTCATCTTGTGTGCATCAGAGGAAGATTGATGAAAGTGACTGGGTAAGAGATCATTAGACATGGGAGCTACTGCTTGGTTTAAAATAAATCTGCAGTAAGAGGGGCCTTTAGTGAGTATTTGAACCTACTGCCAAAATCTACCCAAGAGCATGAAATTTTTATAGCTCATGCTTCAGAGTTGTAAAACTTGTAAGACCTGGTTTTAAATGGATATTTCCTACAGAAATATAGTTACTTATGAAATATTCTCTTCTAGAGAGTCCCATAGGTAGGCAATTAGTCACCAAGCTGTTATAAAAATTGTGAAATATATAAATTTATAATAAGATAATTAAATATATAGTTCCTATAATGAACACTGTTAAATTTAACCAACATATGTGGGTATGTATATTTAACATGCCACCCATGTTCTCTCACACAATGCATATAAACAGAAGAGGTCTGACATAAGCAGTATTTCATATAATATTTTAAGGGTACAAATTTTATTACCTTGAAAAAACAGAAAGTTCCTACCATCCTGTAAAGTTTTCTAACCAATATTGTAACAAAGTTTCTAGATATATAGGTAGTCATTTAAATCTACATCATTTGTAATGCACTCATATTACTCAGCTAACCTGTTGCATCAGAAGACTTACCTTCTTGGTATTATTCAAAATCCATTGATGAAGAAATGTAGAAGTGAATCTAAAGCTCTAGTTTTCAGGCATTGGTCATGTCTCTAAGAAATAGCAGTAAAGATCAAACGTAGTGGAGCCAATTATCATAGGTGATAAGGCGAATTTTTACAACTCTACATACAAATAAACCCTCTTTTTGTTTGAGAGAGATAACTTCAGGAGTCATATATTGCTTTCCCTTATACATGCATCACTCAGTATACAAGCAATATCATTCCTAGCATAGGGTCAGTGTCAATAAGGAGGTTTCTCTATCCAAACATATAATTAAATGTTCATTAGTACACATGAACGTCACTATTTTGGCTTTATGATTACTTTTAAAATCTGAAGTTGTCCATTACCTTTAAAATACACATTTGCTACATTACAAGGATAAGCATGGTGTAGGTGGAATAATGTAATAACCTCAATAAACTCAGACACTATAACAGAACACATACACACTTGGTAGTCAATAATAGGTGTGTGCTTATGTTCATTCTGAGTTCTCATACATTTCTGTGCATAAATAATCACTGGACTATTTTGAATCAGTATGCTCATGAAAATGAAATTACAGAGCACATCTGAATTTTTGTATATACTAAATAAGCGACATACCCAAATAACATCATGGTTCTATATTTTTTTTCTTGGAGATACATAAAGAATTTCAATTAACTGTTCTTGACCTTGGTAATGGGGTGCAGAACATGACTTGAATGATGGTATAAAGAGATTACTTTGGCAAAAAGAAAAATCCTCCATTTGCAGGATTGAAAACAATTGACATGAATAAACTTAGCTCCTTCTATTATCAATAACTATGTAAATAGTCCAGTTGCATTTTGTCAGCTTGATGACCTGGATAGTGGCGCAAAGTGTATTTGGTTCCACAGTATTTAATGATTGGTAGTCAGCATGTGTTCTGAGGTAACTATAGAGAAGATACCAAAGTGGGAACATTTTACATTGGTAGCCTGTACAGATTTGTTTTTGTTTTTCCCTTTAATTCTTTCCATATTCAGTGGTTACAATTACTAAATACATTTATAAATGTCTGAGTACTCAATATAATTACAATGTTTGTCTAAGGCAAGGAATGTAAGAAATAGCAAAAAAATATAATTAAGTCTTATAAACCTACAAGTTTAGTAAGTCAAAAAAGAGTAGAGGATCAACAATTTAAAACATTTCAATGGTATATAATCATTTTAGAATTTTACACTTTGCAGAATAAAGGTTGCAAACAGACTATTCCATCCAATTATCAATTTCAAATCAGGAAAATGAATTCCATACTGATAAAGTGAGTCATCCAAGAACACAAAATATATTATAGGAATAAATAAACATTAATTTTAATCTAGCGGGATTGGCTGGAAATACATAGTATTGTGTAATTTATCCATTTAGAACATAATTTGCAGCATATATGAGTTTATTTTGGAGTTCCCGGGTATAGTGGATTTATGGAGAAATATGTTTATACTGAGGAAAATTATGTCTTTGAAAGTGAGTTAAAATTAATGAATTTTAACTACATGAATTTGGAAAATGTGATTATTAGTAAAAGTCTAATATAACATCCTGTAATATAGATTTTATGCTAAATTTCTTAATTTATTGAATTGTGCTAGGTCTTATGCTGAAGAAAGCTATCATATTTGCAGTAATAGGAGCCTTTAGTGATTATTTGAATGTAAACCACATTAACTATTTACATTAACGATTTATATAACTTCTATTTCTTCATTAATGACTATGAATGAAAAGTTACAACAGATACTATGGATAGAGGATATATGAACCCTGACTTTGGCTCTTAAATGGTGAACGGTTTTTCTGAACAAGTTGCTGAACTAGTATAGACTGTTGACTACTTACCTCCGAATCATTCCACGGGAAAACAGAAATCCCGGAAATATGAATAAACTCTAAGACAAAGCCTGGGAGGCAGATTATTTTTTTAAGTGTTGTGATGGGGAGGCATTTTTGCCATGTGAGGTATGTCTTTGAGAGAATGGTATAGGAAAGACACTTTTAATTCTGTTCTTGCTTCCCTTTAAAACCTACCCTTAGAGGTAACATCTTAACCCTGCAGAGTTAGGAAACACAGGGTTAACACACTTCCTAACTCTGTTTAAAGTGAGAAACTGGGGGGAAAAAGAAAAACAAATAGCTTTGGAAAGTCTACTTCCCATTTCAAACCTTCTCAGTACACAGGGCTAGAATCTGGTGAAGGACAGCAGGCTTACCCTCAGATGTACACTGGAATCACAGGGAATTTCTGTTGTGTTCACACACGGTTTGCATCACAGTCCAATTAAATCAGAATCTCCAGAAATGGAGATTGGTGTTAGTTAAAGCTCTCCACGTAATTCAGTGATTACTGGAGATCTAATACTGGCATGAGGTACCTCAGCTCTTTTTCTCTGGAAGACTGAAAGTAAATCTCACTTCAGTGGAGTTATTTAGTGACGTGAGAAAAGACAAATATTATTTTCTTCATGCCCAGCTCTATCTACTCTGAAACGAATTTCAACCTACTACTTTCTTTGTGGTCTTGGTCTTAATACATACTGTAGCATATGCTTCAAACGTTACCTAACTATTACTGCAAAAAAATTCTGCCCACAAGCAAAGCAATGAATATCATCTGTATCTAAATAAATAAATAAATAAATAAAAATAAAACAGAATGATGGATTGAATCATTAGTTCAATCAGAAGCAAATGTTTCAGCACTTTTGAAGAATTGTAAAACTTCACAAGGAAATATATGTCCTGGCAGTATGGTATATGAAAACAGAACAAAAATAAACTAAATACCAAAGTAAAATATATGCAGAAAATAAAAGCATTAAGATAAAAACTTGGTACATGAGATTATTAAAGAATAATAAAGGTTTCATTTATGAAAAAAACAAAGTATTAGAATACTTGAAAAGTTCTCCCAGAATGATCACACAAGTTCAATAAATAATATACAAGAAATGTGAACAATAATGCAGAAGTTTTAATATCTGGTTTATAGGACTTAAAAATGAGAAAATACAAAAACATTTAAATAAGTGATAGAATTATTATCCCCAGATAATAAACAAAATAAAACTATTTTTAAGCCCTCACATAAAGGCCCCTCAAAATGAAAAAAAAGAGAGAAATAAAGAAAAATGCAAATATAGACATCAATAATAAAATGTTCAATATAAATAACTAAAATAAAGTAATAAAATTTTCCATGAATAGAGTATTTCTATTATAAAAATAAAAGTCATAATGTCTTAAGATTTTTTAGTAATAATCCCAGCTAAATGAAGTAAAATTTTATAATACTGCAAGAAAAGAATTTTTGTAGTATTCTCATTAAAATATGAGATTATATTAAAAGTATTCTCAAACACACAAAGTCCCAGAATATCTGACATGTACTAACAAATATTAAAGACTCCGGTTTGTATACAATGTATATACAAGACTAGAAACAAATTCTGGAGATGGGGGACATCTGTGAAATAAATTTGATTAAATAATAATTTTAAAAATTTACTGCTAACTTAAAAATAGCAGAGATCATAGAGAAAAAGGCTACATATTCATAGTAACCCAGCATAAAATTCTAAGACATCAACTTATGTCAGTGACAGAGAGCTAACAAAGGATATGAGATTTTCTAAATTTCTTATCTGGCATGTAGAAAGATATGGATCCATATTTTTAAAATATGAAAAATATGGTATTACTTGGTATAGTTAAAAATGTTCATATTCCAATCCAGCAATTCCATATCAAGACTTAGTTTGCACTAGTTTAGTAGGAAGCCTTTAAAAGGATGTTTTTATTAATACTGTTCCCAATAGCAAAACACAGGAAACAATCTAAGTGGTAGAAAATTATATAAATACATCTCATTTCATTCCTACAATTGAAAATGATAAAGCTGTGAAAATAAATGCAAAATAAACACTGCATTCAACAAAGTAGATACATCTCAACAACAGAGAGAGAAAAGATGCGAGAGTTCAGTTTAATGTGATTTTATTTTGAACACATGAAAAAACTGAACATGTTTATAGATATAAATATAATTAGTAACGTGATAGATAAAAATCAAGGGATGGTAAACACAATTATCGTACAGGATTACTACTGAGGAATGAGGAAGAGAGGCAATATTGCTCCTTTAGGAGGGTAGACTAATAACAGTGAAGAAAAAAGTATATTTCTCAAAAAGAGTGCTTTTTTTAAACCTAACTATCACAAATATTTTGTTAAATCAATTTAACAGACTCTGTGGAAGGATACTTTATGGAGATACACTGAATAAGAGAAAAGGATGAGTGAGAAAAATGTTATAGAAAATTCTTATTTTTATTACTGAAGTGAGACCAAGTGAACAGCAGCTTATTTACCCTTTTCATTTGAAAAGTATAGGGCTTGTTTTCCTGGTGTCACATTCACCTGACTGGAATCAGTGTTTTCAAGATCACAAAGAATGCTTCTCTTTCATTCCATTCCTGGTTTGATGGTTAAGACTCAGATTGGCAGGACTGCTGCTTCAGGCACATTCCCATGTTTACCAGTTTCTCATTGAGTTACCATCAGCAGACCAGTGTTCCAAAATATAAACTATTCCTTAACATAGGCCAATAATTGGGTAGTGTTAATAGGCTTCCCGTGCACATTCATCATTGCTGATACTTGTAATCGTTGTTTTGGTAAGACAATTATTGGAACTTAGAAGTATGTTGTCTCATTTCTTCACAAAATACCCTAGAACATTTTTAAAAAGTAAGACAACGAATTTCCATATTAAAAACTATTTAAATTGCGTTAAATGCAAATTAAGCTTTTTATCTAAAGTAGATATAAACATTTACTTTCCTTCACAACCACTGGTAAGATGGTAAGATCATAAGGTCACCAGGTTACTTAATCCTTAACTTAATGTTAAATGAATGGCATAGAATGAGTAAAATCAGACTCAAAATTTTTATATCATTCAAAGTATTTTTGGAGCTATCACTATGCTTACTTCTATAATAAAATTGGGAAGTAAAATCATTTCAAAATTAATTTTAGCTTAAAATATACCATCTAACTATAAAACAATATTTTATAAAAGTGTTATTTAGAGATTGATTATTCTTATAATACACACTTGAATGTTAGCTGATTTCACAAATAACAATTCACAAATAATAACATGATTTCTTTTGTTATAGGGAAGAGAGAGATGTGTATATAGTCACCATGGTACCAGAATTTCTTTTTTCTGTAGGTCCTTGATCTCGGAGATTCAAAGAATGAATCCACAGACCACAGATCAGATGTAAGATAGGATTTATTGACCACAACAGAATACAAAAAAAGGCATCAGAGCTCCTGGCAAAAGGGAGAGACCCAAGTCGGAAAATCTTCACCTGAATCCTTTGTCTAGGCAGTGGTTCTCAACCTGTGAGTTGCAACCCCTTTGGGGGTCTCCTGCATATCAGATATTTACATTACAGTTCATAACAGTAGCAAAATTACAGTTATCAAGTAGCAACGAAAATGATTGTATGGTTGGGGGTCGCCACAACATGTAGAATTGTATTAAAGGGTCGCATTAGGAAGGTTGAGAACCATTGGAAGGGTATATATATAGTGGCATGGGTCCTTCATGGTTGCATTTGACCGGAACTTGGTAAAAAATGAGTGGATACAATCCCTTCCACTTGGGCAAGATGAATGAGTGTATCAATGAATACTGTTCCTTCTGCTAAGAGCAAGGTGAAAGAGCATTCCTTTTATAAAATTGCCAAGGCCTTGGAAATTTACATGAAATTGCCTAGACCTAAGAAATGGGGGTTCCTGTTCAGATTCAAATGGAGAAACCCTGTATCAGGAGATCTAACAGATCTTCATGTGGGAATTAGCCACCAGCCCTGCAGGCAGGTCTGGGCACAGAAAAATTGTCACATTCACCAAAGCTGGCTTCCCCCTTGCCCACCACCACACCAACACCCCGAGAGGCAGAGACTCAGAGGGTGAGACGGGTTCTCCTCTTGGTCTGGCCACCTACCTACCCTCTGTCAAGCCTATGTTCAAATTTTAGAGATACTGCAGTGTGGAGAAAGCTATCTAATACAAATTCCCACCAGTGGACAAAGCACGTTCACAGGACATGCTACGTCTGACTGTCGTGCTGTAAGCTGAAATGCATGGCTTTGAGAGTGAGAGGAGATGTCCTCTTGTACAAGGAGGAGGGAGGCTGCAAACTAAGGAAAAACAGGGAACTGACAGAGGAGCGGTTTCCTCATGATCTACAGTTACTAAATTTTCTTTTAGTATTTATGTAGGAGCCATCAACTGATAAAGAATTCAGTCGACACAAGGGGATGTTATAAATATTCTGTTGTTCTATGATTTATGTTCATCAAGTAATAAAACTATCAGGTGACTATAGTGAGAAAGACACAAAAAAGAACTAGAAAAATTCTTGTTCACCCTAAGGTGAACAACATCAATGGTGAAAATATCAGATTCTACACTTTCAGTATTCTGGAAATGAACTGAATTTTTGCAGCAATCTCAAAAGCATTTATCAAAGAATACAACTGCATCTCAGAAAGAACAGCAAGGTTCACAGCATTTTAACATTTTCTATTCTAATTTTCTCAGGCCCAGCTAAACAGTGACCTTAAAAGCCAATACCATTTATTAATGGAGAAAATGAACAACCTTCCATCCGCTGAGAAGACATGATGTCTCCCTCAAATCTTAAAAGACACTTTAAGCTTTCTACCTATCAAAGCCCCATTTTTATAGACTTGTCATTATTTGACCCATGTGCTGGTTTCCTACAAAACTCCATTTGTTAGTCTCTATTTGATCAACTTCAATCCCGTCTAGTTTAACAATGTTTTCCCTGGAGGCACTTGTGCAAAATAATTAGAAACAATGGATTAAAATTATTGCATTATGAAAACAAAAATCATGGCTACCTGAATGTCAGATAACAGATTAAGCAAAAAATAGAAGCTTAAAAAGAAAAACTAAAGAATGAGCTGTTCATAAGGGCCTTTGAAAGCTCTGAAATATTCGAGGGACTCTCGAAGGTCACATGTAGTCATAGGCTATGCTTATAACTAAGGCTGTAAAGTCTCTAAACTCTGACATCTTGCTGACACAAAGGCCCTCTGAAATCAGGAAGTGAATCTAAGGTGGAATTATAAAACTTCCTTGCTGAGGACTAAAGATGGGCCTTAACAAATACAATGCGCGTCCCTGTCCTGGGGAACTTACTAGTACTAGGTACTTAATACAATTTCTGTTTTATCACTACCTGACTGCTGAGCTAACTTATCTATCATTAATAGCCAATCATGACATAGAACACAGTGGTTTACCCGTATCTGTGGGGAATACATTCCAAGATCCCCAGCACATGCCCAAACCCATGGATTTTACCAAAGCTTATAAATGTTTAATAAATTTCTTTTTTCTTCTTCAAAATGCAGATTTGTTCTCACCATAGATGTTACCAACCTCAGCCCATGAGCTTTATCTCTCCTTTTCAGGGGAGAACTTTCACCTTTTCACTTTAAGAAAGCATTTATGGCTTCTCTTTAGTACACCCCATTTGCTAGCCTCTCTACTCTTGGCATTTGAAGGCCGTTATTAAATAACAGAAAGACTACTTGAAGACAGACACCTGGGTACCAAAATAGTGTATCTCATAGCCAAGGTCATTTTACAAAAAGTGACAAAGGGATCCTAAAATGTATATGAATTTGAGGGAACCCAGAATACCCTCCCTCAAAAAATCTTGAAAAATAAAAATTCTATAATACACCATCATTTTAGGTTAACAGGAGAAAACAAACTCATGATCATTTCAACAGTTATGTCAAAAAAAGAAATCCAGGACATTTTCATTAACAAAATTTAATGACTGGGAATAGAAAGAAACTTCTTTAATCTGACGTAGGATGTATAAGACTATGCAAGGGCAACATCAGACTTGAGTGAGGAAGTGTGAAAACTCTCCTTGTAATATAAAGAACAAGACAAGGTGTCTGGCTGGGCATGGTGGCTCACACCTGTTGTCCCAGCATTGTGGGAGGCCAAGGCGGGTGGATCACCTGAGCTCAGCTGAGTTTGAGACCAGAGGAAGACTAGCATGAGCCAGAGTGAGCCAGAAGGAGACCCCGTCTCTCCAAAAAAAAAAAAAAAGAACAAGATGTCTGACTCCAGCACTTCTGTTCATAATTGTATTGATTGTTCTAGACAAGGAAATAGGGCAAATTAAGGAAAGAAATGTATTTAGATAGGAAAAGAAGTTTTAAAATGATCTCCATTTGCAAATATCTTTATCCTTTGTATAGAAAGAAATCTATAAAAAATTATCAGATCTATTTATAAACATATTGAGCAACAACACTGGATCCAAGGTCCCACATTACTAATGAAAATCCAAAAATAAAACTACAATTCCCTTTACAGTAGCATGAAACATAATATGATACTTAGGAATCAACTCAGTAAAAAACACAACACTTGTACATTATAAACTACAAAATACTATTGATAAAAATAAAAAAGACTTGAATAAATGCCAAAAAAATTCCCATGATGATGGATTGGAAATTTACAGTATGAGATTATTACAAATAATAATATTCTCCAACTAACCTACAGGCTCAGTGAAATCTGCATCAAAATACCAAATAATTATTTTTAAAAAAAATGGACAAACTTTTCCTAAAATTTATGAGGAAGTACAGGGAACCTAGAATAAGTCCTCCCCCAACAAAAAAGTTTTGAAAAACTAAGTTGGAATACCTCACAGTCACCAATTTCAAAAATTTATTACAAAAATACATTAATCAAGACTGTGCAGCACTAAGATAAGGAGAAATACAAATGGCCAATAAGTACCTGAAACAACACTCAATATCCTTAGTTATTAGGATAATGAAAATCAAAAGTATAAGACACCACTTACATTGACCAGTATGGCTACAGAAAAGACAAGTGAACAATAAGTGTTAGCAAGAATGTAAAAAAAATCAACATTTCCATACACTCTTTGTGGAATGTAAACCCTTCAAGCTGCATCAGAAAATAGTTTTGTACTTTCATGAAAAGTTAAACACAGAATTATCATAGCTCAGCAATTATGGTACTATTTATATACTCAAGAGACTTCGAACAGTTGTACATGCAAAATTGTATACCCAAATGCCCACAGCAGCATTATTCTTAATAACAAAACTGGACAAGAGCAAGACCCTGTCTTTATAAAATAAAAAGTTAGCTGGGTGTGGTGGCAGGCTGTAGTCCCAGCTACTCAGGAAGCTGAGGCAGGAGGATCTCTTGAGCCCAGGAGTTTGAGGGTGCAGTGAGTTATGACGATGCCACTGCACTCCAGCCTGGGCAACAGAGAGAGACTCTGTCTCAGACAAACAAACAGAAAATTAAAAAATAAGAACTATAACAAAAAAAATTGGAAACCCAAATGTCCAAATTGATGACTAGATAACACATGAAATATTCTTTAGCCATGTAAAAAAAAAGTATTGATACCTGCTTCAGAATGGATTAAACTTGAACACATTGTTCTAAGTGGAAGAAATAAGATACAAAAGAACATTTGTTCCATTACTTCATTCATATTAAATAACCAGAATTCACAACTATATATAAAGTAGATTATTAGTTTCTTAATACTTTCTGTGTTACTATAAAGGAGTAGCTAAGGCTTGGTAATTTATGTTTTCAAAAAGGAGTTTTATTTAGCTGACTAGTTTACTAACTTGCCGCTGCGTGCTTACATTGGCAGCACCGTACAACCAACTCAGCAAGAGTTCATAACCTTGTTACATTCGCGTCTCACAGCTGTGTTCATGTAAATATGAGGTTGTGTTTTACTGAGCGGAGTTCATTATTATTGTTGCGTGTTTTGTGCGCTATTGCAAGAATGTATGAACTTGAATTAGAGCAACAAGCATTAAATTTCTTGTTAAACTTGGCAAGAGTATGAAGGGGTTATGGTTCACCAGATGAGGGGGGATCTTGACGTGAGGAATGAAGGAGCTTGTCACAAAGTCTGTGTCAGGGGACTGAGGAACTCTGGGAGGAGCCCTCCTGAGGAAACCTCTGTCAGTATTTATTATCAAAAAGGAGGAGAAAGTAGTTAAAAGTTACTTATCAGACATCAGAATTAAAAAAGGGGAAATATGGAAAGTGTCAGATAGAATATCTCCAATTTGTTTTGCAAAGTCTCTTGCATCAAAAGACCTTTGGAATCTAGAGAATCTTTACCATAACCATTAGCCCTGGTATTGCCACTCCTCACATACACATTCTCCCTTGGAGGTCAGATTTCTGATCTCTTGCACTTACAAAACTCATGTGCCATTCCTGTGATTCTCCAGGTCTCTCAAGCAAGAAGCCAGTCTTATGCTAAATATCAGGGCTCAGTTTCCTCTACAAGAATGGAAGTAAAATCAAGGACATCTTAGTCCAAGTTTAGTTGTTTATGTCATGCCATGAGACCATGACAGTACACGAGTGAATTAAATGACAACAATGCAAACTTTGATAAGCAGTTCTTGATAATCACTTCTCAGTAATTATTTGTTATTATAGTTTAACATTATAAAATTAACAAAAAAAATATAAAACTCATATTCTGGCGAAATAGCCACATGGCAGCCAAAAACCGTATATTCCCTTCTTGTTCTCCCACCCGTTCATGTATTCTTTCCAAAAATCGGAACTTTTTAAAAACGTCACGGGACATGGGACAAATTGTTGAAAGCAGGATGTCTGGTCACCCTAGTATTGGGACACCCTCCCTACACACCTAATTTGGCCCCTAATGACTTTTTTCTTTATCTGTAGTTAAAAGAAATATTAAAAATAAGAAATTTTGATGACATCCAGGAGAATGGTAATGTAATGATAGCTCTGATGGCCATTCCTTATAAAGAGTTCCAAAATTGCTTTGAAGTGGGTACTAGGTGCTGACATTTCTGTAGAGCTTTTCTGGGGAAGTATTTTGAAGGTGGCCATAGTGATACTTAGCAATGGGGTACTGAGCCCTTTTTCTAGGATGAATTCATGAGCTTACTTTGCAAGAGTACAAAAAGCACAGCAGCAGTATCTGCTTTGTTTCTGGTGAGAGCCTCAGGAGTTTCCTCTCATGGCAAAAACCAAAGAGGAGTTGATGTGCACAGAGATCACATGGCCAGAGAGGGAGCTACGGAGGGGAAGGAGGTGATTCTCTCTTTTTATAAACACCCCTTTAAACACCTCTTATGGAAAATAAAAGATCAGGAAGTCACACTCCCCCAAAAGTGAATATATTCATAGGTGATTCACACCTGTAACCCAAACATCTCCTATTAGACCCTATCTCCAACACTAGGGATAAAATTGCAGCCCAAGATTTGGTGGGGACAAATAAATCAGATTCAAACTACAGCAAAAAGCTTCCAGGGAAAGGTGTATGGGGTGTGGTTGCTGGAGAGTATGGAGTGATGAAAGTATTCTAGAATCAGATAGCAATGATTGTGACAAAATTTTGTGAAGAAAAAACATTACATTAAATTCTTTAGGCTAATTTTATGGTATGTAAATTGTATTTTAATAAAAATGGGGAGAAGCTTGTGACTGCGTAAAGCAGGTAGACTTTTCTTGAAAGTGACTGTTCAATAAGCTATTCAAATGGAATCTTAAATATTCTACACTGTGAGACATAATGTTCTTTTCAGAGAAATAAATGAATGACTATATTAACATTCATTGATAGTACAGGTAATCAAGTGTTGCTTAGTTGTCTTGCTAAAGCTATAGTGGAAAAAGAACAAGAAATAAAGGGGTTTTTAATATTTTAAATCAAAAAAAGACCAATAAATGATTAATTAGTCTCAGAAAGAATATAACTTATCCAAACATCAAACTGGCATTCTTTCCTAGTCTTCCGTTTGTTTTTGCCTTTTTAAATCTCCTCTCCTCAACACCCCCAAATAGAAATTAGAATTTTCAGGAGAGTATAGACAAAAATTATACTTTAAAGTGATGGAATTGGGGTAATTTGAACATATTAATTATTTACATATGTGCTCAAGTTCCATCAAATAATAATGCAAAATTAGAGTGTTCCTAACATTAATATATTTACTGTATTATATAGTTTTGAATCATAAGAGAATTCAAAATAAACACAGAAGATTAATAATCCCTAAGCCTTTTAAAATAGAGGTAGTTCCAACTTCTTATTTGATGGCTAAAAAGATTATGCAATATGGTCAGGAGTAATTATACTTTTTCTTAGAAGAAAATAATAAAATATTCATAGGAACTTAGAGTAAGCTGAAAAATAACTTAAGTAATAGTATAAACATGTATACCCACTAAAATACTTACAATCAATTTCAGAAATGCCTAATAAAAGTATTCACTTGATGGAACTTCAAGAGAAAATGTTATTTCTATTAGTTATATATTCTGATTAATTTAAAAAAATACTCATTCCAAACATAGTCTCAGAGTGTGTCTGTCAGAAATACACACAAAAAAAGTCAAAATAAAGAAAATGCTATTAAAGAGTGTATATTTTCATATTTAACTTTGCATTCATTGCATAAGTTAGGTTTTTTTATTATTTGTAAACATGTACATCTATCTTTATGCAACAATTAAAATATTAACCCAGGGACAGTTCTGTTTACACTTTCATATTTTTAAATTTGTAAATGTTTCACATTTTTCATTTCCTGTTAAACAGAAGTTTTAATGGTGAATTTATTTTTATTTACTTATTTAGGGTTTTTTTAGACAGCCTCATTTTGTCACCCTGGGTAGAGTGTCATGGTGATACCATTTCGTCTTCAGTGGGTTCTTGGTCTTGGTGATTTGAGAAATGAATCCACGGACCACAGATCAGTGGTAAGACAGGATTTATTTACAAAAAAGAAAAGAATACAAAACCAAAGCTCCTGGCAGAGAGATAAAACCCAAGTCAGAGAGCAAAGCTCTCTCTCTCTCTCTCTCCCCTGGCTCTTTGTCCAGGGGTATATATAGGCACATATATATATATATATATGTATGTATGAATACAGTCCTTTCCACTGGGGCAAGGTAAAGGAATGTATCAATGAATGGATACAGTACCTTCCCCTGGGGCAAGGTGAATGAATGTATCAATGAATGGACACAGTCCCTTTCCCTGGGGCAAGGTGAATGAATGTATTAATGAATGGACACAGTCCATTCATGAAATTGAGGCCTAGGAAATTTATATGAAATTGACCTAAGCATAGGAAATGGAGGTTCTTTGTTCAGTCATAAGTGCAAAGGGAAAGAGACACCAGGGGCCGGTGTCCTCCTGGCTGTTGCCAGCCCCCTATGGCTACTACAGCCTGGGTAGGGGGAGTCCCCTTTTGCCTGACTGCCCCTGCACCAACATCACCAGGTGGAGGTGTGGGTTCTCCAGCTCAGCTGGGCTAAGCTGGCTGGGGCGCCACCTGTCCTGTATCAATGGCATCATAGCGCACAACAACCTTGAACTCTTGGACTCAAGTGATCCAATTTTCTCAGCCTCTCAAGTAGCTGCAACTACTGGTGCATGCCATAACACCTGGCTATTTTTTAGAGGTAGATGGGGTCTCGCTCTTTCTCAGGCTTGTCTTGAACTCCTTAGTTTAGACAAATTATGCACTTCTGCCTCCTAGGATCACAGGCATGGGCATGTGCCTTAATGTTGCATATTTTATAATATATAAATTTATTTACAGAATCAAATTGTTACCTGTCATTATATTTTAAAGATGCCAAATGCTATAAATGAGGATGCAGAAATATAGGGCAGCAGAAGATAGCTCTACACTAAAAGATGTTGATTTTGTTGGTTTTGTTCTTTTGCTTTTCATTCTTTTCCTTTTCTTTTTTGGGAGTTAAGTTTTTGTTTTTTGTTTTTTTTCCACAGTGTGCAGAAACATTATATGATGATAAAACTAAACTAGACAGGTATTCTTATTTTATGGTTATTAGGTAAGGCCAATACTTGTGTCCAGGTTTTTCTAGAAAATGTTGTATTATATTATCAATTATTGGACTCTATTTTATATGAAAATAGGAGTTAGACTGAAAGAGGAAATAGACCAATTCTATTTGGTTTGAATTTTATATTCTATATTCTTCCTGAATCAATTTTCAGAGTTGTGTTCAGGAATAATCCTTTAAAACACATGCACACACACACCCTTGGTTTTATTTTAACTTTTAGATTTTATATCATTAGTAATAAGAGGGCTAATTAAAGGTACTGACAGTAACAGTGGTTTGTATACGGTAGAGCCATAAATGATTAAATTTAAACCTCTTCTGTCTCCAAGGTCACTCAGTCACATATTTCTGAGACTATTATTAATATTCCCACTTGTTTTTAAGATATCTCTCTGAATGAGGAAATTGCATTACTGAAGTTGTGTTGTGTTCTGTTTGAGAGAGACATGTTAATTTGGGATAGACATTCTAATAAAAAGAAACCAAGGAGAGCAGGTACAATATAAAAACTTTAAAAAGATATAAGGACTCAGAGTCCTGACCCGTCTATTCACATACACTTTTTACGTTTATACCTGAGGGTCCCGACTGTAACATAAATTCCCTGAACGCTCTGATTAATGAACTGGTGGCTTGCTGGAGACATAAAGGAGTAGCTTTAATAGGCAAACACTGACACATTAACATTCAATGATATCTTCTGAGCAGGAGAAACCTAATAAACAAAGAAGTATGCAGGAAGAAGATAAAAGAAAGACAGCAGGCCTTGAAAAATGGTTTTTAAATCATTTGGAACTTTTCCTCTGAAATTCTTGTTTTATTTAATAAAGTCAAGGAACTTCTATAACTTACTGCAAAGGAGCAAGAAGCAAAAGTTACATTGTTTCAAGTTTCATTTGCCTTCAGCAAGGTTTTGGAAACTACTCAAACTGTTTTTCAGAACATAAGAAGGTAGTCTTCCTGTGACTAATAAATGGCATTCTCAACAGCCTCACTAATGAAAATTCATCTTGTCAGGGACAAACTAAAGTTTATCTTACTTGAATTTGTCCCGCTTTTATTTGTGGGCAACAGCAAAATATATGTATCGAGTATAATTATTTCATCATACGCATTTTTATCTAATTCAGATATTTGCAATTGTATCATCTTAATCATACCTTGTCCTTTAGTAAATTCAGGACGTTATGACATTTTCGGAGGCTTTTTCCCTCCTCTTGTTTGTCATAAATCTTTGCACCCCATTCTCAATCCTAGTTTTATATCTGGTCGGGGCAGTTACTTGCAGATAGATTGGATTTCGTTACAAGTAAAGTTTTCATCCCAGATCCAGTGTTTTCAGAAGAGAGATCCTTTGATTATTTTATTAATTTTACTACAGCCAAATGGCAACTGTGATAAAATCTGTGAGGGCAGCTGTGCTTGCATTTGGGTGTCAACGAAACTAGTGCCCTGTATTCTATGTTTTGGTGATTCTCTGTTAAACCTCGTTAATCTGCGTTAATCTATAAACCATGGGACATCAAGTAATATTCTAGTAAGGCAAATTAGTGCCGCAAGTGTAAGCTGAGTACATGAAAGGCTGGAGTTTGCGGCAAGTATAATGCATGCTTCACCAAGAGGGAGCTTGCTCTGGCTGCTGTTTTCAGAGGTTTTGCAAAACTATGTCATCGGAGATAGCAGGTTATAGTTTTTCTTAGACTCAAACTAGATATTATATGTAGCAAAAGCATATTTTTTCTAATATTTTGGTTAAACAAAACATACAGCTATGCCAGATTTAGCATGAGTGCTTTTGTTTACTATTTTCCGTCTAAACTACATTGAATGGCTTTTATTTCATCAAATCCTGATAATCCTTTACATTGTAACATTGAGGTTCTCCAGGACGACTCTGCCAAAGGTGACAAATTCATTTTAGCTGATAACTCAATGTCAGCTAAAGACTTATAGTGGTGCTAATGGTGTGGCCTAAACTCTAACTGCTCTGCTGGAACATCATTATGCTTGTAAATTCTCACCTTTTATGTTAACAACTATTCTCCTTTTATGGTTTCTATTGAATGATATATACATATTTTAGTATAACAATGATTATATTTACATTGATACAATTAACTTCCAGTAATCTTCACCCTATTGACTTCACATATCCTCTGGGAAGATACTAAAAACTGGAATGCTACATAGCTCCTGGTTTGAGAGCAGTGGATCACATGTAACACTTATACTGTGTTCACCAGTCTGTATTCCATATAAAATAAATTGTGTATAAGTTGTGTAAAAACACCAAAGGACACATTTTTAAATTTTTGTATAATATCCAAAAAGCTTTGAATGTCACCAGGTACACAATAATTTGCCCATTCTATAGAAAAATTCCTCTGGTTCAGAATTCGGGACTCACAAGATAATTCTCTGGTCAAAAATAGAATGAGAGATGGTTCTCCATTACAGTCAGAAAACATGAGCGGCTTTTAGTTACTGGCGCAGTACTTTATTGTGGAGTAGGGATGTGTTGATTATATAAGTGTGCAAGAGTTTATTTGTTTTCACAATGCTCATGTGATGCCCACGGTATAAAAATAAAATCTACGGCATAATTTTTGCCCTTGCTTTGGGTATTTAATCCTTTAAAAATCCCTGAAACTATGTACCTAAAATTTCAAATGATGCTCTCAATATTTGTTCATAAAGAGTAAAAATGATCTTTCTTATTACTACGAATTTCATTTGAATCTGTGCTTAAAAATTTTGTTTAGAGCCAATTACATGAGAAAATGTGGTGCTTTGAGGACTTAGCTTTATGTATTTGTTTTTTTCAATGAGAATTAATTATTCTAGTCCGCTGGTAATGACATATTCACCTATTCCATAGCACTTTCTCTTCTGAACTTCCATTCATGGGGTCATTAATTAACTTTGGACAGAAATTTTACTAAAGCATAGTTAATTTCCTACCTATTAAATACAGAGATGACTTATAGTAATTTGACTCATAACTTCTCAGCTTTACAAAGGTGCAAAAGCAATACTCATTCAGAAGAAATCATATTTCAATTTTGAATTTTGAGCCTTTCCTAGGCTAGTGATATGCAATATCATACTCCCTACAAATTAAGGGAAGCCATAACAAATTGGGTCTCTCAGTCAGCATATAATGAGGAGGGCGGAAAAAAAAAAAAAAAAAGGAAAACCCTTCACATTATACTGTGTTGCCAAGGTCTTTTTTTTTTTTGATACCGTATTTGTGTTTTTGTATTCCATGATATCTACAAAATATCTTGTGTCTCCTGTTTCTGCTGAGAAGCAAAGACCATCAAGCTAGTGATGGTCTTTGCACATGAGTTAAGACATCCACAATCCATGATCTTGACCATCTAAAAAGATAAGAAGAGAATCCATTGTGTTGATACTGTTTACAAGTCATAGGCAGTTCTGAAGTTTCAAAGATGTCAAAATTTTCATAAAGGTGAAAGTTGATGGTTAGGCAACAACTGCTAATACTGATGGTGACAAAATGTCTAAGAAAGAGCTGCATAAGGTAATTATGGATGAGAGATATATTCCAGAGGAAATATGTATTGTCTTTGAAGTGAGCTTATTCTTAGAAGCGTGTGCTAAAATATAAATACATCCATCAAGAGTCCAAGATGTGCCTGGATTCAAGGCATTCAAAAAGTATACAGTCCTTCCATTGGGTGGAAATGTTTCTGGATTCAAGTTAAGGCCTTTCATAATATACCATGTGAGAACCCAAGAGTATACAAGAGTGTGATCAAGCATGCCCTTCCTGTTTATTATCACCTTAACAAGAAAACCTAGATGATATCAGCATTGTCTGAAGGCTGTTTTACAAACCATTTTATTCTGCAGGTAAAAGAACATTACACACAAAACAACATACCATTCAACCTAGTTCTGACCTTGTATAATGCTCCAGATCATCCACAGTATGTCGGCATGCATCCTGATGTAAAGATTGTGCATTTGCCATAGTGATACCAGATTTTTGACATTGGATTTCCAGGCTCTTGGTCTTGACAATTCGATGAATGAATCCATGGACCACAGGATGGACAGTAAGTTAGGTTTTATTTACAGAGGTATTATTACAGCTCTTACAAAGAGCCAAACCTTGCAGAGCAGGATAAGATAGGTTTTAAAGTGTCACAGCTCTTACAAAAAGCCAAACCTCCTTGCAGGGCAGGATGCAAGTGTTACAGCTCTTACAAAGAGCCAAATCTTCTTACAGAGCAGGGTATAAGTGTTACAGCTCTTACAAAGAGCCAAACCTCCTTGTAGAGCAGGATGCAAGTGTTACAGCTCTTACAAAGAACCAAACTTCCTTACAGAACAGGATCCAAGAGTTACAACTCTTCCTCTTTCTCCCTCAGAGGTCTACGACCTGCCAAAGTCTTGCTCTCCTGCTCTATCTTCCTTGACGATCTGTGATGATCTGCTGCCCCTAGGCTCTCTGCTTAGGGGTTTATATAGGGGCAGTTGTCCAATGAGCTGAGAGCTTAGCTGATTGGTCTATAAAATAGACCAGTCAGGAGCAGGATTGAAAATGGACCAATCAGGGATGCACTGGAGGAATCACCAGTGTTTTCCCCTGATC
>CAUYQV010051716.1:0-47205 GCA_963574575.1 Galagoides demidoff | reverse complement strand
GCAACCAAAAAACAGCTGGGCACTGTGGCGGGTGCCTGTAATCCCAGCTACTTGGGAGGCTGAGGCAGGAGACTCGCTTGAGCCCAGGAGTTGGAGGTTGCTGTGAGCTGTGAAGCCACAGCACTCTACCCAGGGGGACAGCTTGAGGCTCTGTCTCAAAAAAAAGAAAGAAAAAGAAAAAAGCAGCTATGGAGGGGGAAATGGCTCCGCGGGCCTCAGTTTCCGTAAGCCCAACCCAGAAACTCCGTTTCGGATGAGACGTCGCCACCTAGCGGCCGTCGGTGCTACCCCGCCCCCTATCGCAGTCCCTCAAATGCCCTGCAGGTGGCGCGCGCACCCCGCGGAGGTTTCACGAGGGCCCCAGGTGTCCCCAGCACCTGGGGGAAGTGGTTCAATTGACCCCAGACTGGACGCCAGGTTGGAAGTGTCCCAGCTGTGAAATGAGACAAGGAGAGCCACATTATGAATTTCCTGGGTCTTAGGTACTTTGGTTTCAAGGGCTTCTTCTATGAAAAAATAAAGTATTTTATGACCCTTTAGTGTAAAGATGAATATAATTTAAGATGATTTCATTTATATATGCTGGGTTTTTCCCTTCTTTTACCTGTCGGTGTGCCTTGTGCCTAAGAGACAAGTCCACTTCGGTAGGTGTGGACAGCAATAACAGATTGAGCTTCTGGGTGGGGCCTAGCATCCCCCCCCACACGCACACTTTCTTTTTATTTATTTATTTATTTATTTATGAGACAAAGTCTCAAGCTATTGTCCTGGGTAGAGTGCCTGGCATTATAGCTCACAGCACTCTCCAACTCTGGCTCTGGTTCAAGTTATCCTCTTTTTCTTTTTTTTTTTGAGACGGAGTGTCAAGCTATCCCCCTGGGTAGAGTGCCATGGCATCACAGCTCACAGCAACCTCCAACTCCTGGGCTCAAGCGAGTCTCCCGCCTCAGCCTCCCAAGTAGCTGGGACCACAGGCGCCTGCCACAACGCCTGGGCCATTTTTTGGTTGCAGCCATCGTTGTTGTTTGGTGGGCCTGGGCTGAGGATTCGAACCCGCCACCTTAGGTGTATGTGGCTGGTGCCTTAGTCAATTGAGCCACAGGCGCCGAGCTACCAGTGAAGCTTTTATAAATAGATATTCCTGGACCCCATCCTGGCTAACTAAATTCTTCAGAATTTCGCCCCTCTATAATTAGTAATGTCTATTACGAATAATGTTTACTATTAGTTTTCTCTATCAAATCAAAATATGGACCCTAAGCATATATAGTACTTAAATGATGGCTATTTCCAAATTAGTGGAGGTTAAAAATAGTTTTACTATGAACTTGTTCTGAGTTACCATACTTATGTCTTTCTAGAGACTTCAGACTTGCTTAGTTTATAGGGCTCTGGCCAAAGATTGGGGAGCACCTCTGTGCTCAGCACAAGTGATTCTCATTAGAAATCAAGTTAGGCCCTCTTTGCACTCATAGCCTCATTTATAACTTGTTCCAGCAGTTCTCTCAGCTGGTGCCCAGAGCAGCAGCATCAGAATTAACTGCGAACCTGTTAGAAATTCTTGGGCCCAAGTCTGGTGGCTCCTATCCATAATCCCAGCACTGTGTGAAGTTGAGGTAGGAAGTTCAAGACCAACCTGGGCAACAAAGCGAGACCCCTTTGTCCCCATAAAACATAAAAAATTATCTGTGCTAGGTAATAATACTAGCTATTGGGGAGGCTGAGGTGGGAGGATCTCTTACCATTGCTCTCCAGCCTGGGTAACAGAGTGAGAGTCTATCTCTAAAAAAAATAATAATTAAAAAAATTATTAGGCTCCACTCCATACCCAATTTACTGAGTCAGAAACTCTGAAGGTGAGACCCAGGGACTGCTTTAACAGGCCTTCCAGGTGGTTCTGACATGCTGTCAAGTTTAAGAATCACTGGCTTGCATAGTAATGGCTTATATGAGGTTGGACAATTACGTTTGAGAACTTGTCCTAGAAAAAGTGCTACATACCTCATTGCTGATTATCACTACAGTCACCAGATGGCCAAATGGAGTACTTTCAAGGTGGCTATATACTGCATCGATTAGGTTCGTGTTCCAGAGCCAGGTCTCGTCTGCTAGCACCTAAGGAAGCAACTGGTCTGAATTTGTCTATCCATTTGGGATGGTGACAGCCTGGGCCTGTGCTACTGGTGCTATGGAAGTTAGCACTTCTGATCTTTTTTGTATGCTCTGAGGTTCTTCCTTTTCTTTTTTTTTTTTTTTTTGAGACGGAGCCTGAAGCTATCCCCCCATCCCCCTGGGTAGAGTGCCATGGCATCATAGCTCACAGCAACCTCCAACTCCTGGGTTCAAGCGAGTCTCCTGCCTCCACCTCCCAAGTAGCTAGGACCACAGGCGCCCACCACAACACCCAGCCATTTCTTGGTTGCAGCCACCATTGTTGTTTGGCGAGCCCGGGCTGGGGATTCGAAACCGCCACCTTAGGTGTATGTGGCTGGCGCCTTAGCCTATTGAGCCACAGGCACCGAGCCGGTTCTTCCTTTTCTATCAGTGATGAGAGATCTCTTAGATGGGGTTAGCGGTTCAGTTTGCAGCCAGAACACCAAGTGGACAGACTTACGTGGGATTTGGACCCGTGACTCCAGCTCCTTTCTTTGAAGCAGCCGTGGCCCCCCGGAGCCTGTGTCTAATGGAACACAGGCAGGTTCCTCCCACTTGCTCACAGTCCTGAACCTGCTGGAAGCCCATCTGATGTTTTAGATCCTGCCAATTTGTCCAGTTTCCTTCCAGCTGTCTCATTTTACACTTTAGTTGCTGAATTAGCACATCTATGCTGTTTAAGTTCAAAAGGAGGCCACAGCATGGTGTCTGTTCAGCCTGTGTGCATACCCAAGAGACCGACTGGGCTTGAGTTGTGTTTCTCTGTTTCTTGTGGGCCGCAAGGACTTCAGACAGGCAGAGAGCAGAAAAATTCAGGACACCCCCTGCATAGGCAAAGATTAAGGTGGGACCAGTTAATTTTTTTCTTGTCACACTGTTATTTAGACTCTAGAGAGTTGTTTAAAAAATTAATTCTCAAATAATTTAATCTTCCTTTTCTTTTCTTTGAGGCTTGAAAAATTTTCCAACAAAATGTGTTTAACCTAAGACAACTTAGAAATGCAAATAAGCATAAAAAAGAAAATAAGAATTGCCAAAAACGCTGTCATCTTGCAGTCACCTCTGTTTCTAGTCTTGTTCTTTCATTTTATCGCTGTGTGACCTTAGGAGTCATTCCACATTTCTGAGCCTCAGTTTTCTCCTATTTAACAGAATACCAACTTCAGGTTCTTGTGTTTGGATAGAAAAATGACCTAGGAACTTTCTCAGTCTGCCCTGTGTTCTCCCCTTCCTCTATATGGGCATGAGCAAGTGGTTTTTGTTTTTTATTTTTGAGACAGGCAGGTTCCTCCCACTTGCTCACAGTCCTGAACCCGCTGGAAGCCCGTCTGATGTTTTGGATCCTGCCAATTTGTCCAATTTCCTTCCAGCTGTCTCATTTTACACTTTAGTTGCTATTAACCCAGGCTAGCGTGCCTTGGCATCAGCCGAGCTCATAGCAACCTCAGACTCCCAGGTTCAAGTGTTCCTCCTTTTTCAGCCTTCTGAGTAGCTGGGACTACAGGTATCTACCACAGTGACCAGCTAATTTTTTCAATTTTTAGTAGAGCTAGAGTTGTGTTGTTGTTCATGTTGGACTCAAACTCCTGACCTAAAAGGATCCTGCGGTCCCCTTAGCACTGTGGCGGCCTCCCAGAATATAAGGATTATAGGCATAAGCCACCACACCTGGCACCATGAGCAAGTATTTTTAAGCAAAAGAGGGATGCTAAAAAAAAAAAAAAAAAAAGTATGCTGACAATTCACGAAAGATCAACACTCATGTCATGTGATGCCTTTTGTACTTAATATTATAATGTACTTAATGTTATAATGGTAAGTCTTCTGGAAACAAAACCCTTAGAAATTGCTGCTTTGCATATTTGCACAGGGCAAAATACCCCCAAGTTATTGTTGGGCTTTTAAAAAAATAATCTTCCAGCAGCTCTGAATATTTACACGGGAAGGTAAAAATGTGTGACTTATATTACCAGAGTATGCGCCACCTGTTCTGCCCCCTCCCTCCAAGAACATGGAAGGGGACTTTTGGGACTTTTGGAAATTACATGTAAACAGCATCAGGGAGCAGCCTGCTTTGTCTCTGCATGCCACCTGAAGTTGGATTGGTCTTGGGTAATGTGCAGTCTGGCCTGTTTGGTCTACTTTGTCCATTTCATCAGTGCATACAGGCCGTGTGCACAGGTGACACTGTAAATACAGTTTTCTCTTTGTGGCACATCAGACTGTTGTACTAACAGTGGACATCTCGGCCTTTTTATCCTGGGGAAAGAAGGGCTTGTTTCCCTGGGTTCCCGTTTGCCCGGAGATTCTGAGTCAGGCCAGCTCACTGAGCACAGTCCCGGAATTTTTAGGACCCCAGAGGAGATGCAAATGAGTATGCAAAAGATTTTTTTAAATTTTAAGTCATATATGCCCAGGACCTCTTTTAATGGGAGCGCAAGTTTATTTGATCTGAGGCCATACATTTGGAACTCTGTTGTGTGGAGTTGGATCTGATTGGTGGGGCAAGCAAAGGGTAACTATTGAAGTATACCATCGAGAGGGAAAATAAATAACTATGATAGAACTTTAAAGCACTCACTACAGAGGCGGATGGAGCCACAAGCACTGTCCCATCTTCACATGGAAGAGTTTGGGCCAAATGCCTTACGTGGAGAAGCTGCGTCTGAATGCTCATTCCTCAGCGGCCCTCTGTGGGGGAAGGGGTTACAGAGGAGCCATGTATGAATAACACAATTGAGAAAATAATTGTGGTTAGTAAATGTTTGTAAGAAAAAAGTCTTCACACCTAATTTTTGATCAGAACTGCAAAGCTATAAGGAAGCAGTCTTTGTGTTCTAGCTCCCAGAGTCACAGGCCTACCAAGCAAGTAGAAAAAGAGGATTGAGTCCCAGGCCCTGTTATGTTCTCAGTTGCAGTGTGGCTCACCCCAGTTCTCTGCAGATGCCTTCCATCTCCAGGGGTGTGTGCATCTACCTGCACGTTGTAATGCGAGGTACCCCAGGTAGCCTGTGTCTTTTCTGTCTCTCTTTCTCTTCCAAAGTGTGTCTGTTCACTTTGGGGGGACAGGCGCTTCCCTCCAAGGCCTTGAATTTTGGACTCTGTCACCATCATGTGAGCTCTGTTGCTGTCATCTGTGTGCCACGGTTTTCTTGGCTATCCCTGGGAATGTAACTGCTATTCTGGGATACCATTGCTGTTCTTCTCTTTGAACTTCACCCAGGCTGCACTGGGCATAGCAGATAGCAGCCTGGGCATTTTGTGTCTCGTATTTGTAGAGAAAAGCAGCAAGCTCTGCATCCTAGAGACCTTGTCCTGTGTTGCCGGTGTTTAAACATCACCCCCACAGCTGAGCTTTGCTAGGCAGCCCCAGATAGACTGTCTTGCTCTGCACGGAAGCAGCCTAAGGGTGCCTTCTATGTGGGAGGAGTAGCACCAAGAATGGATGTTTGATTGTGAGATCACTGCGCTCTGTACATGAAGAATTGGAGACACATGGATGGCTGGAAAGATGAAACAAATTCAGTGTCTTTTTCTGGGCTTTTAGAATTCAGCCCTTGTGCTAAATAAACCTCCCCTCACCCTGGGCAGAGGGAAAGGGGACTCCTGAGTGAGAATGAGCATGGGTGGTGGAATGGCTAGGCAGGTTATGGAAGGGGCTGGTGGAGCCTCAGGCTGAGCCTCTGCAGCTCAGCCACTCCCTGGACAGGGCGTCTGAGCCTAGGCAGGGAGGTGGGCAGTGTGTGGCGTGAGCCTCTGACCCCAAGAGGAAACCTAGATTGGTATTAGAGGACAACAGCCTCTCTCACTGGGAGAGTCAGGCCTCCGTGCAGGGTTAGGGGCTCTGGGGGGTCTGAACTCCCAATTCAGGAACATTCCCTGAAGGTGGGGGAGGAGACAGGGGGGAGGGGACAGTCTGGCGATTGATCACCTGCTGATGTCCTCTGCTATCTTTTTCCTCTTTGAAGGATGGAGGCTGTACGTGTCCAGGAGATGTCGCCAAAGCCTTTGGTAAGACCAGGTCCTGGTGCAGAGGGGAGGGAAGGTTTGAGGGAAGGAACACAGGAGCGCTGTAGCTCTGTAGCACAGGAGCCTGGATGGGGAGGGGGCACCTGTTGGGGATGTTCTCAGTCTGGTATTTCCCTGGGTTTCCGCCTGCATTGGCTGAAATCCTGGCGTGGTTCTGGCCTGTGGCCCAGGAGATGGAATGAGGGTTAGCATCTTGCTAGCCAGTTTTAGTGTGAAGTCAAGGCTTTTTAATCCTAGGGTCATCTGTGCAAGGGGACAGTGCCAGGTCTGACCTGTAGTGAGTACAGGGAGGGTCTTTTGGACTAACCTACCCCATGTGAGGGACTGGAGGAATCCCTGTGGCAGTTTCACAATAGAAGCTGAGGAGCCTGCTTCTCACTAGGGGGCAGCAGTACCCTCTGCCTTTCCTATGGGACCTGGAAGGGAGTGCAGGAAGGGGGCTTGTCCTGATTTTCTTGAGAAAGCAGGAGGAAGTCCAGGTAAAGTAGGGCTGTGCTGGCCACTTAACTGCAAACCAAGTTTAGAAGTCATTTGGCTGCATGGCTGGTGGGTGGGTGGGGTCTCCCAACTGTTCAGAGGGAGCTCTGGGTGCTGGCAGGAGGCAGAAATAAAGTTCCCATGTCCCTGCCCTTTTCTGATGCCAGCAAAAAAAGGAAAGAAAAAATTTTTGGTGGTGGGAAACTTGCTGTCTTAGGAATTCTGTTTAAAAAATTTCTTTTAAACAAAAACCCTGATAATGACAAAGAAAAACAGGCGTTGTTTGTAGAACTCAGGGTTTTGTAGCAACCCAAAGAATGTCAAAAAATGAGACTTAATTCTGTGCTAATCATAGATCTGAGCTGTGGAAGGGAACACATAGCTTCTTTATCTATTCTGGGTTGCCAGTTTTATAGCTGAGGGACCTGAGGCCCCAGGAGGGGAATGACAAGGTCATGATCCTACAGTCAAGGGCAGGGCAGGGAGAACATAGGGGGAAGGAACCATGTCAGGGGACACTCTGATTAGGAAAAGATAGAAGAGTGTTCCAAAATGAAAAAACTGAGCCACGTCAGAGCATTTTTAAGCGTGTCCATGCCCTATGTTGTTGCTGTAGACATCTGCTCAGCAAGTGCTCTGCTCCTGGGGTTGTGGTCAGCACGAGTCCTGGTTGCATGCCAGTCACCTTCTGTCCCCTCCAGTCATGCCAGGAGGACCAAGGAACCAGCATTTTGGTTAAGACCCTAACAGGGAGGGGCTTCAGATCTTGCTGTCATGTAGAAGGGTCATACTGTGTTTTGCTCACCTGAGTGCTAGGCCCAGGGTCCAGCCCCACAGAGGACACATTTCTATAATGCTGGACATTTCAATGACTGGAGGGAAGGCATCAGAACCACTTTTCAGAGGTTCCTATGTTTTCTCTTCCTCATCAGGATTTGCCAGACCTCTCTCATCCTTCATCCTAATTACTTAATGCACCTGTATCTTGTTGTCATCTTTTCTACTATAAATGTAAATCTTTGGTAAGACTTACTCAGAAGTTGAAGTAGTAGTTTCTTACTTAATATGTAATGAAGAGTCCTTCCTCATGGTTGTCCATGAACAGGATAAGGAATGGTGACTCTTTGGATTGTTTCTTCCATATATATATATATATTTTTTGCTTTCTTACCAGCTATTCACCATCTACCCTGCCATGCACTGGGATAAACCCAGCCCCAGTCCTGTTCCAACATAGCCCCCAAAGGCATCTTTAATACCCTGTATCCTCTGTCCCTGTCTTGGAAATTTCATATTCAGTGACTAATGTAGCATATTATTTACTCTAGAAGTCTTTTTTTTTTTTTAAGACACAGCCTTGCTCTGTTGTCCTGTGTACAGTGGTGTCATCATAGCTTGCTGTAACCTCTAACTCCTGTGCTCAAGTGATCTTTCTGCTTTAGGCTCTGGGACTACAGGCATGCACCATGAAGCCCAGTTAATTTTTCTTTTTTTAGTAGAGATGTGATCTTACTCTTGCTTAGGCTGGTCTCAAACTCCTGAGTTTAAGAGATCCTCCCACCTCGGCCTCCCAGAATGCTGGGATTATAGGTGAGAGCCACTGTGCCCAGCCATGGAAGTCTAGTATTCTTCATATCGGAGGTGCACAGAGTTTTACATGACTTATATAATATAGAGTCTTCTCTTCTCTGTGCCCAGTCTCTTGTGTAAGGGGGTCAGTCTGTTCTGAGGTCCTTTCATGATGTAGAAGGACAGAGGTTCAGAGTCCTGAGAGCTTACAGGCCAGATGCATGATAGGAACTTGACAGAGAAGTCACTGTACTAAGTACAAGATTAGACAATGCACTTTCTAAGGTGCTGCCCACTCTGTTTCTCTGCTTCTAACAGGGTTAGAGCTCTGCTCAGGAGGTGGTCACAGTTGGTTGTTAGTGACCATATGAGTGTCCAGAACTGGCCACCAACCTTCAGTAGGCTGCATTTGTTTTTCCCATTTCCACGCCCCTATCTCCCTGCACAGGGTCTTTCTCCCTTTTTCTAGAAGGAGAAAGGTCAAGGCTTTCTCTTGCCTGTAGCTGGGGTGCTGGGGATAGTCAGTTGGGGAAAGGCTCACATCTTCCCAGAGTCCATCTTCCCTGAGTTCTTTCTGCAACTTCCTTTTGTCCCTTGGCATTTAGGAGCTGGAGCTGACTTTGTCATGCTGGGAGGGATGTTTTCAGGCCATACCGAATGTGCAGGAGAGCTGATTGAGAGGAACGGACGGAAGCTCAAGCTCTTCTATGGAATGAGCTCGGAAACGGCCATGAAGAAGCATGCGGGAGGAGTCGCAGAGTACAGGTAAGGGGCTGGCCCCTGCGGCCACTGGCCAGGCCTCCTCGTTTCTCCTGCTTCTTAAAGAGATAGGATGGGAGTAGGTCTGAGGATCAGTTCTGGGTATGTGAAAGTCCCGTGGGAGAGGAGCTCTTTTCAAAAAGCCCTGATTTTATCCAGCTAGTATGTGCAGTGTTTAGGGACACCCCCCCCCCAAAGCGAGGACAGAGCAGAAGTGTTTGGGAATGGACCAGAAATGTTACTAGGGTTACATATGGGCAAGTACCAGTTCTGGAGTGAACAGGGACACCCCAGACTTCTGGGGGTAGGATGGATTATCGCCTTGTCTGTTCAATAATAATGTTTGTGAATACTGTGAAATAATAAGAAATATACCTGTATATATTGGCCTTTGCCCCAGTTCCAGAGATAGAACCCTTCTAGATAGGGGTGCTTGCAGAATCTTTCTTTCTAATGTTTGGTCTTTGACCCTGGTTCCTGAGCTTCTAGAACCTTCAGCCTTTGCTGAGCTATCTCTGTATTCTCTGTTCTCTGGCCTGAGACAAATTCAGGCCATAAGGATTGGGTCGAAGAATGGAAGCACATGAAGCAGTGGGTGTAGTCTACAGCACTGCACCAGGAAGAACGCCATGTTTCACCTGCAGTCGCTCATACAGCTTCTCACCTGCCTCCACAGTCTGGCAGCTGACCCAGGCAGCATTTGCAGCATTTAATGGTGTCACCTGCTACAGATGTGGCACTCACTTCTGCTGGGATTTATGTGTGTGTGTGTGTGTGTTTATTTAATCCATGATCCCCAAAGCCATTTCTGCTGTACTTCCCATTTTAACCATGCATGTGTGTTTTACAGATGTGTTGGCAGAAGGATATACTCCTTACCTTGCCCTGTTCCATAGAGCCTGCTGTTGCTTCTCATCAGAGTTAGTGCTGATGACAAGCTGTGCTAGGCAGGCAGGACAGTTTTGCATCCTCGTAGAAGTCAGCTGTGAATAGGCTGATCTCCTTTCTCTGGAAGCCTCAGGCTTCTCCCTCCAGTTTTCAGGCTCTGTCCCAGGGCTGGCATGAAAGCCTAAGCCCTTCCTAGCTGATGACTTCTATTTCCTACCACCCATTCCACCCCTGGAAGCTCATTTTGAAGCTTCGGGTTTCAGATGTATCATCTGAGGTTTGTACCAAGCTAGAGGTAAAATTTCAGAAATCCACTCAGATTTATGGGTGGGAGGGGCTAGGAGTTGAGGGTGCACTACAGAAATTATCTTCTTTAATAGGTTTCTAGTGGACTGACTGCAATTCTCATTCTTCCCAGCCTTTTTCTAGGGAACCTCTATTACAATGATATTATAGGAGGGTGGCGCCTATGGCTCGAAGGAGTAGGGTGCTGGCCCCATATGCTGGGGGTGGCAGGTTCAAACCCAGCCCCGGCCAAAAAAAAAAAAAAAAAAACTGCAATGATATTGTAGGATGAGCAAGGCAGGCTGAGAATGAGAGAGGGCCTGCATCAATCAGAAATAAGAGACATGCTCCTTCTAGCCTCAAGGTCCTCTTGCATGCGGTCATAATGGAGGAGGTTGCACAGTTGGGCAGGGGGAGGGATTAGCCCTTAGTGCCAACCTGGACCTGTGGCCAGGAAGTTCAGTGCTTTATCAGCAATTGTTGTCACCATCTGAGGGCCAGTGCAGTGAATGTACCAGGAATCACTGTGGTTGAGTGACAACTAGGTACTTGGCCGGGAGTACATTTTTGCCCTGGGGCTGTCACTTCTAAGCAAAATTGTAGATTGAGAAGACCAGATCAGGTTGAGAAGACCAGATCAGGCTATGGGTACAAACAGAAGCCAAGGAGGAAAAAAAAAATTAACTCCTGTGATTTCAGCAGGGTTGAGACATAACAGGAAAACAAAGATTCAGGAATATCAAGACTCAATTCTGGAAGTGGATTCAAATCTCAGGGGAGGGAAGTGCCGAAAGTATTAGAACCTTAATCCCGAGGAAGCTTGTGCCCTGCAGGCTGTGTGTGTCTGTCCTGCCTGCCTGTGTTTGCATCTCTTTCTCTCTGACAGTTTGCAGCCTCATGACCATGGTCTCATCATGAAAATGATTCCCTACTTCGACATTATATTTAATTACGGCATAGTTATTTATGCTTTGCTAGCTATCCCAATCATTAACTGTTTTGTTCTCGTGCCGTCCCTGGGAGGCAGATCAAAATACCTTCATTATATGGATGAGCAGACTTAAGCATCAACAATAAATGACTTGTAAAGGGTGATATCACCAGTTAGCAGAGAGACGGTGATGAGAATCTGGATAATTTCCAGCAAGCCCTGGGAAGAAAATGTCTTATGAAAATGAAATGTCCATTATCGCAGGCACATGTGCACAGATGCCTATCTCTGGTGATGGGACACCATGCCCTGCACTGTCCTTGGTAGGGCCCATCACTTTGGCTTCCTGAGCTGGGGACTTTAACCAGCTGCTAGGCCAGTCTTGTATCCAGCCAATGATTTAATTAGCTAGATTTCACCTGGGGATAGTCTTGCACATTCAGCAGCGGTAACACCCTTTTGAAATTCTAAGTAATGAGCGTCTGATCAAGAGGTGCTGTTATTCCCGTTGAAGGGAACAGCTAGAGAGCGCCATAATTTGAGTCCTTGCTACAAAGTGGCTGCCCTCAGATGAGGACAAGCGTGTGGCAAAGGCTGCAGTTCCTCTTGTCATAGTCTTTCTTCTTGTAATGCAGTCTGGACTATACCCCCATTTGCAAGAAGGGGAACTGATGTGTGGGATGAAGCTGTGATACTTGGCCCTGTGAAGAGAGGGGTAGGGGTTCAGCAGGGACAGCTCGATGTTGCTTGGTGTCCTGCCATGTGCCAGAGCTGAGTTTCTTAATGCTTTTCTGAAAGCGTGAAAGATGCTTTCCAAAGCCCTGCGGTTTCCCATGCTGAGGCGGTTTTTGGTGCTACTTTGGTTCCCCCCTTGCTCGGCCCTCCCACCATGTGCAGGGCACCAGGTGCAGTAAGTAATGTGGGAGAGAGCGGGGAGGTGAGGTGGGGGCAGGGGTGCCGGACAGAGTGTGCCCCAGGAAGACAGGCAGGCTGTCAGAGCGGAACCGCCACCTCTTGCTGGTACTTTCCACATAGCCTTGTCGGGGACAAGCTGTCCATTTTACGTCCTCCTTTTCTCCTGGTTACCCCCATTGAAGACACCCAGTTTCCGTGTCCAGGCATGGCAGGGGCGAAGCTCTGGGCTTTTTTGGTTGTTGATCCAAGAGGAAGCTGGGGAGGCAGCGGACGTTGTTGCCGAATCTGCTTTTCCCCAGTGGGCTGCTTTTCCCCAGTGGGCGTTTGGGGCTCTAGGTCATTTGGAGGTCAGTGCACATCTAGACTTGGACTAGAAAGGTGAGTTGGCTTCTGTTGGGGCAGAATGGAGGCACATGGCCAGAGAAGACGCCACAGTGCAAGATGGTGCGGGTCTGCCCCCTTCCCTTGTCACTAACGAAGGCTTTCCTTTCCCTGTGTGCGGGGCAGCCAGCAGTGACGCTGTGTCCTTTGGGTGGGAGGAACCTGTTGATCTGAGAAGCTGGCACTTGACAGAAGGATGTAGGGATGGGGTCAGAAGGTGGTGTCTCTCTGTGAAGAGTGCTACAGCTGCGAGTGATTCTAGCTGGATTCTTAAGGAAAAAGAAACTAGATAAAAAGAAACGTCCTTTTTCTTCCAGAGCCTCTGAAGGTAAGACTGTGGAAGTACCTTACAGAGGAGATGTAGAAAACACCATTCTGGATATTCTGGGAGGACTGAGGTCTACCTGCACCTATGTGGGAGCCGCCAAACTCAAAGAGCTCAGCAGGAGGGCAACGTTCATCCGGGTGACCCAACAGCACAACACGCTGTTCAGCTAACCCCGGGGATGAGAAGTGATGTCGGCTTCAGTGGAAGCTTCCCCACACACCTGCTTTCCCCATCTCCCTCCCCATCTGTCACACCAGCTTCTGGCTGCTCCTGAATGGTGGAACACGCATCCTCTCTCCCTCTTGCGCCTGGAGGCTTTGGGGCTCCCCCTCGTGCCTTCTTGGGGCCCAGAAGATGGGGCCAGCGGTCAGAGCCCAGCTACCCAGAACTCACAACCTCATTGTTAAAACCAATATTTGCACTTTTTTCTTTCTCTTTTTCTTCCTCCCTCCCTTTCTTTTTCTTTCTTTTTTAAAAGAAAATGGTTTCACTTTAATATAATGCTATTATCTTAAGACTTGATGGAGTGCTAGAGTTTGCATTTGTAGGACCAAGTCGTATATGGTACTTATGGACATTTTTGCTTTCTTGGACAGGCCAGTGGCAAGCCACTCTGGCTGTTAGCAGATAAGTCACTATAGGAGGGGTGGGGAGGCTTGGGAGGTGGGGGAGATAAGCCAGGGTTGGAGAGGCTGGCACCCGCCCCCCCAGCTTTTGGTTACTGGAAAACAACACAAGCATTTGACTGGACAGGTGAACATGAACTGTCTTCCCAGCTTATGCTCACAAGGTCATGGGGATGTGTTTTCACTGACTCCTTTATTACATGTGCTTTTTGGGAACAAGTCACCTCTCACTACCAGTTTGCTACTGCTGGGGGAAAGCTATCCCTGTCTGGGTTTTTCAGTTTTATTTTCCACCATCTCTTTTCCTTCCCTTCTCAGTCCTAACATGTCAGGATGGCCTCTCCTAAAGAAGTTATAAATTGTTTTGAAATTCCACAAGATGTTTTACTGAAAGGTTGTCTCTCAAGAAATTAGCAGGTGGAGTACCACTGAAAAACAGCAAAAGCTTTGACCAGTAGGATCCTAAAAGGCGCTGGCTTAAAAATGAGAGTCAGAACTGTTCTGTGCCAAATGATCCAGGGAGGTGACACCCGTCTGTCTATAGTGCCCTAAGACCCTGCTCGCTACAGAGCCTCATGCTGTTTTGACCCTGTTGTTTAAAGCTTTGGCACACCAGCTCTGTCTCCATAAACCAAAGGCCGGTCTCTCACAGTCCAATATCTAGATGAGAACTTCTAAGGCTCTGTTACCCTTTTGCCTTAGCAAGTTCACCTCTGCCTCCAATAGGAATGGGCTTGGGGACCTCACTTTGTAGTGTCCCTCAGACCAGCTATCCTAATGGGACCGCAAGATGGAACAAGCAGCCTTGCTGCTGACCCACTGGGCTTCCTGTGCCAGGGTGGGTGGGGAGGAAGAGCCAGGGAACTTGATGCCCTCTGCCTTGAGCTGCTCTGTGAGGTAAGTACCACGGCCACTAGACAGAACCATTAGCATCTCATAAAAACAGAAAGGGAAGGCAGATTCAGGCTGCTTCCCCAGATCTGCTCACAGCACAGGCGCAATTGCCCTAACTACTCTGGAGGAGGACCTTGGGCAGCCCGTCTTACCTCATTGTCACTGTCTAATTCGTGTGTCAGGACCTCAACAATTAAGTCTTGTGAGAGGAAGAGTACTAGTTGGTGTCCCTCAAACGCCTAACAAAGACCCCAGAAGGAAAAAGGCACCATTTCTAATTGGATAAAGTGAAAACTCTGAATCTGACCTGCGGTGTGTTCCTTCTCTGTGCGACCCTGAGGTGGGCATGGAGGTGATCCCCCTAAAAGTCACAAGTTCTTAAGCAAGTTATAACTGTGAAGCCACATTTTTCTAAGGTGAGCCCGCTAAAAACTTACCGTGCAGTACTTTTGAAGACAAACACGGGGGCAATCCCTGCTCAATGAGTTTCTAGCAAGCATGAGCTATAGGAAACAAACGAATTGTCTACCTTCAGACCACTAAACAGTTTACTGCCAAACTGTAGAGGATATAATGGTTATGCCACATGAGCCCATGGCTGCCAAGTGTTTATAAACAAATACCTTTTGTAGGAACTGCAATATTCTGATAGTAAATGTGAATATGAACTGGACAAGATCTCAGATGTGGACATACGCCTTTTACCTTAGAACATCATCCCAAGCACACATGAACCCCCACTGCCAAAAAAAAAAAAAAATCAGGATGGGGAGGCAACACCTCATGTCACTTCCCCTACCATGGACCTTCCCAGGGAGAACTGAGTTCACAGAAGGGGTTAAATTAAGAAAGGAATTAGGACTATGTTCTCAGCCTTGATAAAAGGCAAAGACACACGTTTGCAATTGGCACTGTTATTTTATTAGTACGAGTATACTGAAACAATAAACTTGTACTGGTATACAGACAATTTATTTAAAACAATTTTGTTCAAATTTTGAATCAAACATTGTTTTATTATAATAATGAAATAATTTCTACCTAGAAAACCTGCAAGCACCATCAAAGAAAGGGACCATAAAATTCAATAAACAGACTCGAGTGTATCCTACAAATAGACACACCACGATTAGAAAATAGAATATGAATTCTTCCATTTTTTTTAATATTTGTTTTAAAAAAGCTAGTGCAAGTACAATATTTTACACTGGAATTACAGAGAGTATGCACGCATATGGAAAAAAGTTCTCCTGTCACCATAAAAGCTCTTAACTATGTATGCACTTAAAATTTTCTTTTCAATAAGGTGCAAAACATCATTCCTTCCCTAGTTCTCTGTACTGGCCATGTCAGTCTGGTAGCGCCCACAACCCAAGTTCTGGTGTCTATTTTCCTGTGGGAGGCATACAAATCAGAAGTTTGGTGGGTCACGATCCAAGAGTAAAACCCCCAGTGGTATGACTCTCAAGAGATGACTCTGGGGCTGGGACCCCACTGGCTAGAAATTAGAGTTCTATCTAATCCGAAGGCCACCACAAATACTGACAGGACTATATGAAAACCTCCTTTCAGTTGACACTAATTTGGGTTTACAGTTGAGCAGTGCAGGCTGGGGAGGAAGAAACCCGGCCGCAAAGGGCAGTATTCACAGAACCAGATGCACAGGTGTCAAGTTTAAGATTCACCAACTAAAGAATTTATCCCACTCCTGTACCAGATAATAACTTAAAGCAGCGATTCTCAACCTGTGGGTCGAGACCCCCAGGAACTGTATTAAAGGGCCGCGGCATCAGGAAGGTTGAGAACCACTGATGTAAAGAGTAGGTGGTCCGTGTAAGAACCAGAGCAAACCTATGCACCGAGCTTCTTGGTTAACTGCTCTTTACCAACCACAGCTCTAAGCTAGTGTCACCTCAGACTTGGTTCTCTGGAGGACAGTATGTTATCTTGGTAAGGATTACTGTAAACAACGCTTCCAATGAAGGCCTTCAGATTGGCCACAGTAAAAAGAGACAAGCTCACTGGCCATCCAGACGGCAAACAAACTAAAGAAAAAGCAAACATGGGTGAGCGGGTGAAGTCTCCAATTTATCTGCAGTGGAAGACTTGAATCCTTTCAGATAAGAAAAGTTATGGAAAGTCTTAGAGACTGTTATTGTATAGATACTACCTATTGGCCAAATGCACTTGAAATTTTAATACAGTTGAACCATGTCTATGCAAGTCATGGGGACATGAAAAACTGAAGCCACTGTTCCCTACTGCCATTATACAGGTGAATGTTAGCTACCAGAACAATTGCATTTAATGAGAAGGGAGGGGATGAGATTCTGAATTTAAGAATTGTAGGTGGGGATGCTTAATATCCCCCATAGCTGTCCAGCATGATTTTTGGACAAGAATGCTATTCGGAGACATGACTCCACATTTATTTTAGCCTCCTTAAAGAAAAATCAAAACTAAAATCAAATGAGGCATTTCAACGGAAAACCCCTCCCCCATTTAAATGAGGTGAAAGAAGGCTAAACAATTTTTTTTTTTGTCCCCATAATGATTCCTGTTTTATTGGTAGCTAGGATTCCTTGTTACAAACACTTCATGTTCAGGATTATATTCTTTGGGTTTATAGGAACAGGAAGTGCTGAAAATGTCAAACATCGTCTCTGAAAGAAAAAGAAGTTGCAATGGCTTAAGAGTTTAGTCTAAAAAAGGAGTTCAGAGAAGGACTTTCAGCATAGGAATGAACAGTATTCTCAAATAGCAGAATACAGAGTTCCCCTCCCTCAGACAAGGGCTTTGTGTAACGAAAACAACATAAGCATAGGTATAGTTTAAGAGCCTTTTACGTAGTAAATCTTCTAGGCCATAACCATATAAATCTGATCATTTAGACATGACAAATTTCTATATACAAAAAAACATGTAACTTTCAACCCTTATCTGCTTTTTTTTTTTACAAACAAAAGTATGAAACTCACTGTTTCAACAGATCCATATCTTTCAAACACTGAATGAATCATTTCGACATTCATTTTTCTTTTTGTGCAATTTTTCAAAACATTACCTGTACTCCTCAAAGTGAGTGCTTCAAAATTTTGTTTTCTTCAGCTTCTCAAATTAGGTGTACATTAAAAAAAAAAAATTCCCACAAGGTATAGTGCTACAAGAAAAGATCCTATCAGTAAGGTAACATATTTGAAGCGAGGTCATCTATGTAAAAGAAATCTCAGCTCCGGAGTAGAGGTGTGCAAGTTGTTTGGAGTTTCCCTATCAACAGAAACACAACACTGTCCGTGGAAAAGAGAGGAAACCAACCCAACACAATACCATATGCATGTGCTTTATAAAAAAGTATATTCTCTGTATATTTATTACTTGATGTGTTCTTAAATTCTCTATTTCAGAAATTCTGGGTTAAAAACACAAGCGTGGAAGCAAAGGCCTCCACTCCACTTAAAAAAAACAACAACAACAACAAAAAAAGCGTGATTCGCTTTCCTTTCACGATCACCGCCGAAGAAACGGGATTGGGCCGTGGAGTCTGCTGGCCCTGTTTTCACCTGGTCTCATCGGGGGTGACTGGAAATTGAAGTGCAAAGGGGTTCAGAAGAGAACAGACCAGTTTGCTGAGCTGCTTGCAGTTGATGAGACAGTAGCCATGACAACCAACACAGCTCAAAAAGCCTGGCCTTCGGTCCCCAGAGCTCTGCTTCCTCACCCACATCTGAAATAGCATGGCATTAGTGTCTTCAAAAGCATTTTGAGACTTTTTTCTGTATGAAAGAAATAGGTTTCCTTAGTAGTCACAGATGTTACAGGGTTATTGTCAATTGTTTCCTTAAACAAAACAAAACAAAATCCAAAGCTACAACAATAAAAATAAATTTTGGCAACATATTTCAGTAAAGATCAAACTATGTGCAAAGAGTGGATTTTATGATTACTAGGAGCTACTGTTCGTCTCGAACATGCAGCATTATATTGCAATCTATGCAGTATCTAAGGAGTAATCCACGAGATGCAGGAAATCCAAACATTCCTTAATATTGTACAACCCTACTCCAGAGCAGTCAAAGTGCTGCTTCTGGACACATCAGTGTACCACACACACACCGGCCCCGTCCCTGAGTAAGAGGTGTGAAAGGTTCCGCAGAGTTCCTTGAAGGGGAGAAGGAGGGATGCTGCCACTTCCTGTGGGGGGAGAACCCGACACACTCACCCAACAAAAAACATGTAGGGTCACAATTCGGAGTTAGAAACGGGATCGACGACAAACAAGAAAATCAAATCCTCCCAAACCCAGCTGGGTGAGTTAGGGGAAACAAAAACTTGACTGACATAGAAAATTATCCTCAAAGTCCAAATGAAAATGCAATTTGGATTTTCACTTTAAAAGATTTGAGGTAAGTGGCATCCACCTCTGAATCCCTCCCTCCCCCGCCCCCTGCCCCAATGTGGCCCAGACAAACTGAAATAATTCTGAAGTTAAAACATTCTAAGGAACAGTCATTTTATATATTTAGAAATCCCTATAAAGAGAGGTTCTTGCTTGTTGGTTTCTTATTAATATTATTATTTTTTTTTCTTTCGCCCTGACTAATTTCTTGGTGATTGTGTTCCGTTGTAAACGCAAAAGGCCTGCTGTTATTAGTTTAAAAATGGAAAACAGGAAAGAAAGAAGAACAAAAGACGGCTGTCGGTAAATATTGCCAAGTGGACGCAGTACAGAGGCATGTGGCTGGTCCTTGTATGCTGCAAGGCACCGAAGGACTTCCACCCCCGTCATCCTGACGTCTGCTGCACAGAAGCGGTGACAAAGGCTCGCCAGCGTCCGCAAACGAGAGGAGGCTCCTGCCCTCTGTGCGGTCTTCCTATCTGAAGAGGAAGCTGCCACGAGAGTGGTTGACCGTGGTTGGCAGGTGGTCCCCTTCACGGCCCCTGGGCAGCACGCTCAGAACACACACACACACAGGCTACACTTCCTGCCCATGCGCGGCAGCAGGGCTCCGAGTCTCAAGGACACGGACCCTGAGGAGGGCCCTGTGTACTTGCAGAAAGGACCGTGGAAAATGGGCTGACACCAGGCTACATTGCTCCAGAGCGTGTCTGAGAAATAAATCTGCCTCCTTCCTCTCCATCCTCCACATCCACTATTCCGTGTGGTGACAGGGGGCACTGCGGCGCTTCCCCTAGGTCTCCTCGGCTGGCTCTTTCTGCAAGATGGTGACAGACACTCCTGAAGGCTCCCTGCCCCAGCACTCAGCATCCGCAGGAGGGGAAGGGCGGGAGCTCTCCCCATCCTGGCTCCTTCCCGCCAGCCCTGCTCTGGCCCGAACGGGGAACAGCAACCGAACAAGGAAAAAGCCAAAAGGGAATGAGCTTTAACTGGATAGCACATCGGTCAGACACTATTGGCACAGAAAGTATTGCACATGCTAAAAGAGCAAGAGAATGAAATGGGACAAATGTTTAGAAAGAACCAATCCTTTTGTAATTCCTATACCTGAAATAGAACCACAGAAATGATGATGATGTTCCTATTGCTCCAAACCATGTGTGTTTTCTCTTTTTAGTGTTGGTTCAATGGATCCAGTCAGTTCAATACTTGAAGTAAGCCAACAAGGTGGTGTGTGTGTGTGTGTGTGTTTTGAGTCCACATGAGTTGTAAATAGTGGTACTAATGAAAACAAAGTCTATGTGGCAGCCCCGTATTCCTCTTACCATCAAAGGTTAAAACACAAAAAGAAAAACAAAACCTAATAATTGCAAGTGCCCTGAGCAGAATATATATGGAAGATTAAGCAAGTTCTCTGAACAGAAACGTTTAAAAAATACAGCACTAAATAAGCGGTATGACCGCAAGACTGAGCCCACCCAGCTCTCGGCAAGCACGCTGAGAGGGTAATGAAAGCCAAGCGACGTCAAGGAACAATTCTAGCTATTCTAAACCAGTTCACATGTTTTTGGTACACCCCAGAAAATGGTTTATAAAAATCTTTAGCCCTGGAGAGAGCTAGATGCAAAGGAATACTAGATAGCCAAAATGTGAATCAATATCAGATTTTTTTTTTAAATTTGAGAAATGGAAGAGGTACTATTTTCCATAGTAAAAGAAAAATTAGATAAGTATTTGTTCAGGTTAGTTGCAGCCATCCAAGTAAGAATATTTAAAAATTTCTCCCTACTTATAAAACTTTATTTTAAAGCACTTTAAGATGCACTCAAAACCCACAAATGATATTTCAGATCTCTGGGAATGAAAGGTTTTAAACAATGAAATACCCTTTCTGGGTTTGTACCAAACAAACCAATTAAATCTCGATTTCAAAAAGAAAAAGAAAAAGTCATTCTGAAAGTAACATTAGTAACAACAATGATAAAATAATTGTTGTATTTTTTTTTAAAAAAACTTGCTCACATATAAAATGTCTTCACGGAAAACTCTCTCAATGAATCTGAAGAAAATTCTCAGAGTTGTCCTGCTAAGACCTGGCTTTTTGTGAAAGATGTGGTAAAAAGACCAAAATGAATTTCCAAAGGAACATAACCTTATAAAATGGCCTAGAGTGTAGGCAGGTTAGAAAGTAATTTTGCTACATTTATTTATGCTCGTTCAGTCCCCCAAACCTTTCCCACAATGTTATTGGATAAAAACTGCAGGAATATCACACAAATTATAAACTCAAGATGTGCAAATCGCAAGGTTCTTTAAAAGTTCATCTTAAAAAGAAAAACACTGGACAAAAATGAGTATTCTTTTCTCCATCCCTTTTTCTCTCAGTTTCTCTGCCAACTCTGCATATGCCTTTAACTCTTTCTCAGACATCAAAGTGAAAAGTGCCTCCCGTCAGGTAGTACTTGGTGGTCGTTTATTGTCACATACTAGTTCATAATTCACATTCATCCCTTTAAACCACATTGAAACTTTCAATACCTTGCTCTCCTGAGCAACTCTGCAGAGCTGAAATGTAGTTACAGTGTTGAAAAAAAAAAAAAAAAAAGAAAGCAACTTAGTTTTTGTTGTTTTTTTTTTTTTCTTCCCAAAGAGTTTAAAGGGAGTTACAGTACTTGTTGAATGACAGACCAAGATGCTTGGTAATAAAGTGTGAACAGCATTTTAAGTGCTTAGAGATAGTGATAGATGCTCATCTTCAAAATCTAATTCCTCGTGTCACACTGGATTCTGAAAAAAGTGGCACCCGAGTTGTCCATAGTCATGAACTATAAACAGTACTAGAGTTAAAAGACAAAAAGATTCTGCAAACTCAACTCGAAGAGCTTCTGCTGCTCTCACAGAAGGGCAGTTTGCATCTACCTCTGGGGAGCGAAGTCAATGCAAGAACCTGATTGGTTTTCCTAACACTGCACAGAGACCAGCGTGGGTGTTTGTTCTCCCCCCAACCTCCACCCCCGCCACGTGGAGTGATGTGAGAGTGGTGGCTTCCCTGTCTACCATGACACCCCGGTGACACCCCTGCACTAGTAAAGCAGAAATGAAATCCCACGTGTGGCAGTTGCTCTTTTTTTTTAAAAAAAAAAAATATATCAGTGCAGTCAGGCCCCATAGGGGGAAATATATATCTATACGATTAAAAGTTGTTTTTATTGTAAAATAGGTTGGAGAGAAAAAAATGCTCTTTTAAAAGGTTAGCTTTCCATTTGCCGTCTGTTACCTCTCTACAATGCCCTGACGTGGGAACCCCAGGAGGACACTGGACCCCAATCCCATGCTGACAGCAAGAGAGGGAGACAGAGGGAGGCAGAGAAAAAGAGACTCTCACTCGCTGGCGCGGCGCCTGTGCACCCCAACTTGCACGCACCCCTGCAGGTCCCTCCTCACCCAACTTTCTCTTGAGGCTGGCGGGAGGGCAGCGCCTACAGTGTGCTTCTGGGCTGCTAGGGGAGACAGATGCTAGGAAACCAGGTGCCTTCTTTCCTCCTGGGATGCCTGGAGCCTGGACTGTCCCTGCTCTGGCCCTCCACCCGCCCCTCACTGACAGACACTCCTGGAAAAAGCATATGCACCAATCTCCTGTGACACACCTGCTGTAACTCTAATGACAAGGTTAGAACAGAAACCTAAAATAAGGATAACATGTAAATACTGTGTTATTTAGCCTACAGTACAGTAATCTGGATACAAAGGGTAAGGGAGAGCCACGATTCCTTTCCCCCACGCTGCCTCTACTTGCCTACGTTAGACCGGCCTTCAATGCAAATCTTAACCTCCTGAGGAATTAGAGAAGGCTTAGGAAGAGTCAAAGGCGGCTCGTCTTCTGACTTCTCCAGTTTGCGGGTTTCTGGGGCTGACCACCTCCTCTTCCTCGTGGCCGTGGGCTTGCTGGGTTCTATTTTGGTGAGGAAGGGCGCTGCAGGCAATCCTATTTTTTCTGGGAACTTCAGTTCACCGTTCTCAGAGAGCATCTGGGCACTTCCCTGATTGATTCCGTTCTCCTGCTCGGTGTACCTGTGTCTACTGCCAGCCAGGCCGTCGGTCTTTGAGTGCTTCAGCAGGACGCTGGCAGGATCCGCGGGCGGGCCCTTTTTAACAGAGCCGTTCTTCAGGTTCTTGAGGGTTAGCGAGATGCAGACATCCCCAACTGAGAGTTTGGAACATGGCAAATCAAAGAGCTGGCTGGTTCTCTCTGGACAGCACGACGACCAGCCCTGTCCAAACACAAAAAAAGGATACTCTACCAAAACTTCAACGCTGACCTGCAGAAACAGTGAGAGACAGAGAGAGAGGCAGAAGGAAGGAAACAAATGAAAACATTTGTTTTATTTTAAACACACACACACAGGCTGAACAGGAGGGGTAAAAAAGGACTTAGTTTAGAAACTCCTCCTCCCCCAGCCACACAGGAGAAATGAAGCTCTTAACTTTCTGTCTTTTCTATACTTACCATATATAGATGCTGGGCACAAGCCAGGGAAGGAACTTTCCAGTGTAAAAGCCCATTCAGTATTCAAACTATTCTGAGTATTAGCTCTACTGTCTCTATTCCAACAAGGCCGTCAACCTCCAGCAGAAATGAAACACTGACAGCACCAAGTTAGGGTGCCTGCAAGGTGACTTAGAAGCTCACTGTAGTTTTGCATTTTACCAGCTCACTGGACAAGTGCTGTTACCATGTAGGACTGGACAAAATAGGGACCAGAGAGAGACTGTATATGAGCTCCACAAGGCAGGCGTGTGTTGAATCACTGTATTCCAAGTCTCTAAAAGGGTAGGTGGCCTATGTTGGGAGTTTATTTATTGGATGAATGAACGTGTCCTGGGAGCCTGAAGGATGATGGGCAGGATTTGAAGAGGCTCGGGGGCAGGATGCTCCTGCAGAAAGGTTAATACAGACACGAAGAACTCAGTGCTCAGCTTAGCCCCAGGTTTTCAAATTAGTCCCTGCAAATAATAAAAGTGGGTGAAGCCCAGTATACTCTCAACAGCGGCCATTTTCTCCATCCACTGTGTGCCATGCATTTCGGATAAAGAAATCAACTAAAAAGACAGTCCTGGTCCCAAAGGAATTCACAATCAAGTGAACAAAAAAAGGCCCATAGACAAGAATTGCCAATCACTTGTGGCAGGTGGGTTATGGAGCTCAGTACCCTACAAAGTTATTGGAGGGCACTTTGGAGAAGAAGATAAATAAAGAAGTCTTCCTGGATGAGGATACGCTGTACTGAGATTTAAACAATAACAGGGGTAGAATGGAGATGTGGTTGCAAGGAAAAGACATTTCTGAAGTTGGGACATGTGGATAAGGCAAAGAGATGGTGTGTGCAGGGCTCTGCAAACAGTCCAGCCAAAGGCTTACTACTGCCATTAAGTTAGGCTAAAATGCTCTGGAGGTTTTTATAGTTTAATTCTCGTGGAAATCGAATTTATCCCACTTTATATAAAAAAGAGAACAATGAAGTAGTTTAAAAAGTCAATTTTCAAGGCCCTTCTAGATGTAGGAGACTAGGCAATTTAAACCAACCCTCCTGCTGAGGATAACTAAACACTCTGAACACAAAAATATAAGCAAATAAATTAAAAAACCCTGGACAAAATGTTAACAATTATTTTTCTTATGGTACTGGACAGAAAATTAGATAGTAAAAAAATTACTAGGCTGGATCAGGAAAGGATCTGAACCTGGTATTTGAGGCCTATTGTCTCCCTAGGGCATCAGTAAGTTCCAAAGTGGAGCAATTGTGAAATCAAGTGTGCTATTGATAGTCTTAAGAGTATGGAGCACAGGAAAGGGAGTTCAGGGTACACCAAGGCAGGGGAATCTCTGATGAACCCCACTTATTTGTGACTGCAAAGCATTGGCTCTATAGCATACAAGTAATGGTGAACCAGAAGCAGACAGGGCTTTCTAGGACTGAAGGTCATTTTGAATCATCTCAGGCCCTAAAGTTGGATTAAGGTCTTGAATTATTTCCACAAACAATTATGGAAATAAAAGGCTAGCATTTAATTTAAAAGTGAGGAGGGGCATGAGGAGGCCAGGTAAGATGAATAAAAACTAGCAAAAAACCTCCAAGAGATAATAAAAATGCACACCCAGGGGCTTCTGATATACAGTTGTCAGTAGAGACTTTGACTGTGCTTCCAATATTTAAGAAGATTGGAGACAAGCTTAAGGATTCTGATAGAGAACTAGAATTTATATTTTAAATGATCCATAGAAGTTATAGAATTAAAAAAACACACCCAGTGAAATCAAGAATCCAATGGATTTTCCAACTGAATAGACATGGTTTAAGAGAGAATTAGTGAACTGGATTTTCTAATTAGAGCTCTAAAAAAAAAACCTGTAATATGAACACAGACACAAAAAGATGGATAATACTGAAGAGAGGTTAAGAGACAAGATACATTGAGATCTACCAGATACATAATTTGGAAGGAGAAGAAGAGAGAGATAATGGGGCAGAAGTAATACTTAAGGAGGTAATGGCTAAGAATTTTCCCTAACTCATGAGAGATACAAGCTATGAATTCAAGACTTAACCCCAAGTAGGAAAAATAAAAAGAAATTCCTCATTTTGGTAGCTCATAGTTAAATTGCTACAAGTTGAAGGCATGCTGTAAGCCAAAGGCAGGAGAAAATATCTTTAAAACCTCCAGAACAAAATATACACATTACCTCCAAATAAGCAACAATTAAAGCCACAGTTTATGTCTCATCAGAAATAATGGAAGCCAGAAGAAAATGGAACATCATTAAAGTGCTAAAGAAAAAGAATTTCCAATCAAAAATTTTCTATGTAGCAAAAAGAGTCTTCAAGTAGGAAGGCAAAATAAAGACATGCTGAAATGGTAATTAAGAGAATTCTGTCAGATCTGCATGATGCAAAATACTAAAGAGTATTCCTTAGGTAGAAAAAATGAATCCAGATAGTTTGTGCGTGAAGGGTGTGAAGAGCAATGAGAATGGTAGATGTGTGGGTAGGTTAAAATGAATAACGGCTATATACAATAACATTTAAAATGTTCTGTTGAATTTTATACACATGCATATACACAGAGGCAAATAAATAATTCAAATACAAAAACTCTTAAAAGTCAATTATCTTCTTTGGTAACTCCGATTGATCTAGTTTTGACACATTCTAGAATGACAGACGTCATTGCATCCTTAGTGTTTTTAGAAGGGACAACTCGACTAAATTATATGGAAGCTCTAGAATGACAGACGTCACTGCATCCTTAGTGTTTTTAGAAGGGACAACTCGACTAAATTATATGGAAGCCTATTTCTATCGTGCATGCATAAGCATCCATACTCATGTGCATGTTGTCTGGGGGAGTTGCATTGTTCTGGGCTATTCTAATAATGTGAAGAGAGCTAAAGCTTTTCTTATTCTTTGTCAAATATTCAGGTACACATTTTACTCAAAGTATTTTGTGTAATGCTTACAATATAGGAGTGAGACAAGTATTGATATTTCAATTTTATAATTTTATTATTAACAGTCACAGAGAGATTAAATCACTTGCCTAATTTCATAGCTGTTATTTCCTTTTTTTTGAGACAAAGTCTCACTCTGTAACCAAAGCTAGAGTGCTATGGCATCGGCCCAGGTAACAGCAACCTCAAATTCCTGGGTTCAAGTGATCTGCCTGCCTCAGCCTCCCAAGTAGCTGGGACTACAGGCACTGGCCACAATGCCTGGCTGATTTGTCTATTTTTTGTAGAGATGGGGTTTCATGGCTCCTGCTCAGGCTAGTCTCTAACTCCTGAGCAACAGATCCTCCTGCTTTGGCCTCCCAGAGTGCTAGGATTGCAGATGTGAGCCATTGTACCCCACCCATTTTCTTAGGCTACCTCATCTCCACCCCTGTGAACGAAGATATTACAACATCACCGAAAAAGGAAAACTTTTAACATTTCCACTATCCCCAACAGTGGGGAATAATATCACTTGAAGTAAGTAGGATCGAATGACATGAGTTCACAATTTTGTTTCATGGTACTGAAAATTGGGATATCCTGTCTGTTTACATCTCCTCATACGATTCTAGGTGCCCCATGTAAGTGTGTGATAAGGTTGATGTTCAGTTTCAAAACTGCATTTCTATCGCACACACATTTACTTGCATATAAATATTTACGACCGTACTTACATCAGATGGGGATGTCCACTGTATTCTAAGCAGGGGGGACCAACCTGGAACTGGCTCCACAGGTCCTCTCCCAAACCTCTTACAGCCAGTAACAACATAAACTGAGCAGAAGGAACAAATCTTACATCAAATGGGATCGTTTAGCTGCATTTCCGAGTTATGAAAATGAAGTTCTCTTGTATAAATATATCTCAGGAATCTCTACCAGACTACCTGTTCGCTGGTTCATAACACCAGTGGTAATGTGATATGGTAATTTCCTAAATATCAGCCTCTTTTTGGGCTCTGCATGTTCTTGGGTAATTCCCTGCCCCCTTGCTGGCAGGCAGCCCGATACTTACTAATGAAGAGGTCCTTGGTGTGACAGCCATATGATATACATTTCTCAGAGCAGCCAATATTTTATTTTTCAGAAATAACATCTCTACTCATAGATAAATCTATCTGGAGATTTTCACGTTACCGTGTGTTTGTAGACTCATTAAGAAGAAATGTCTTGGCTGGTGCGATGGCTTGTGCCTATGATCCTAGCACTGTAGGAGGCTGGGGCCAGAGGATCCCTTGGGCTTAGAAGTTTGACATCAACCTGAGCAGATGAGACCCCATGTCTACTGAAGATAGAAAAATTAGCCAGGTATGGTGGCAAGCAAATGTAGTCCCAGCTACTTGGAAGGCTGAGGAAGGAGGATTGCTTGAGACCAGCAATCTGAGGTTGCTGTGAGTTCAGATGAGGCCATGGCATTCGAGCCTGGGCAACAGAGTGGGACGCTGTGCACCTCCTCCAAAACAAATATTTTCAAGCCCTTTGTAATGGGTAATGTAATCGATTACTTTAGCAGCTATAATGCAGATACATATATTTACTATTAAAGACACCATCATGTTTTTGAACATTAAATAAAGTCTTTCATTATTCCCTTAGCAGAAAACTCCAAAGACAGGCCTTAGAACTAAGTGCTGTGGTATGGTCTGTAGCTAGAACAGTCTAACTAAAAATTCATGAAAGAAAAGTGATGGAGAGAGAATATTGGAGGTGTGCCCTAAAGAAAGCTGATATTAATGGATTTCTTTTAACCTAGATAGACTTTGGAGATTCTTCTCCATCACTTCATGGTCTCAGCTCTTTGGTCTCCTCTGCCTAAATTCTGGCTCTCCCTCCTCCCAAAGGAGCTTTGCCTTCCTGGGAAGCCAGACATTCCGCGCACTGGGTCTACACAAGCTGAGTTAGGAGTAAAAGATTATTCAGATAATCTAATTGCTGGAGGCACTGGATTGGATAGCTCGGGCCAGTGCTATTTTTCTTCTCACTAATTATCTAGCTTGAAATAGATAATGTACTTCCTCCCACCCCTGGGGTCTGAATGTTTGTAAATTAAAATATGTTTTTTTCCCTTTCTTTGGTAAAAGTTAAAATCTTGTTGCACATTATCTCAAATTAGTACACCGAAGTATTCATAACAAATCTATTTTTATTTTATAATTAGGTTTGTCATAAGGACATATAGATCCTTAAAGGTTAACTGATGATGAACTAATGAAGATATCTCACTGAGGGAGTTTTTTTTTTTTTAGTGAGAATATCTATCTAGTCATGTCTTTCTGCTTGAAATTCCATTGGAAAGGAGCATTATCTACCTCAAAACATGCTGCCAGTGCCAAGGGAGACTGCTTTGGATTTGAAACAGAGAAGGTGTGATTCTGAGGCATGCTGTCACCTTAAACTGGGAAAACCAGTCTGTGAATTCCTTGCATCTGAGACGTGTGTGTGTGTGTGTGTGTGTATGTGTGTGTTCCCTGTGGTTCTGAGAGCTCAAAATATTACTGATTGAGTGTTCCTTATGACATACTTCGTGCTTTGTAGTTTATTTAATAAAGTACAATAAGCTTACTCTGAGCACCTGCTGAGTGTTACAGACCCTCGAAGAGTACCTATTGTTTCAGACCTAGTCTCTTGCCTTCCATGGGGAGACACCACATACATGGAAAGCAAGCAACTTCATAGGGTGCATCCGGAATCTGACTATCATCATATCAGATGTCCCCTGGGATGTCTAATTGGCAACTCAAATGTAAAGGGAGCAAAGCAGACCTCCTGCAGTCATCCTGCCCAGGGCACAGCCCATGTTCCTCCCCATCTCCAGAAGTGGTATCCCCATTCTGGCAGTTGTTCAGGCCAAGGGCTTAAGAATCATACTTTCCTTCCTTCTTTCTGTCACTACACATGCAAATCATAAGCAATTCTTACCGGATCCTCATCCACATAAACCTGGGAGGAGACCATTTCTCACTACTTCTTCTGTCTCTGATCGGGCCAAGCCAACCCCTCACTTGCTGAGTTAGTCCCTATGAACAAGGTCACTGTGGTCTGCACTCACCCCTATTACTAGGCTATAGGAAAACTAGTCTGCTTGCTGGTCCTTTAATTCCAAAGATACTTGTGCCCTCTGGTTTGGACACCTGCTGTTCCCTCCACTTGGTATCCTTTTTGCCCCATTTTCCTTCTTTTTTTTTTTGGCCGGGGCTGGGTTTGAATCCACTACCTCTGGTATATGGGGCCGGCGCCCTACTCCTTTGAGCCACAGGCGCCACCCTCCCATTTTCCTTCTTAGATATAGCTTGCCAGATAGCTCTATCTAGTTTCTTTATCATCTTATTTATGCTGCTTTATTTTTCTCCTTTACACTTCTTTTTTTTTTTTGAGACAGAGTCTCATTCTCTTGCCCAGCGTGGAGGGCAGTGATGTCATCATAGCTCACTGCAAGCTCAAGGGATCCCACTGCCTCAGCCTCCCAAATAACTAGGATTACAGGTGCACACCACCACACCCAGCTGATACTTCTATTTTTTTGTAGAGATGGGGTTCTCATTCTTGCTGGGCTAGTCTGTAACTCCTGAGCTCAAGCTATCCTCCTGCTCTGGCTTCCCAGAATGTTAGGATTACAGGGATAAGCCACTGATCACAACCATCCCCCTACACTTTTTAATATTTTGATGGGTTTTTTTTTACTTGCTTGCGTGCTTGCCTGTCTGTTTCATCTCTTCCCCCAAACTCAATGTTGCATTCCCAGAGTCTAGAATACTTCCAGACATCTAAAAGGTGCTCAGGAAAAATTAACACAGGCAGTCCCCAGATTACGAAGAGACAGGCTCTGCAGGTTTGTTCTTAAATTGAATTTGTGTGTAAGTTGGAACAGGCATGTCACCTATTAACCTGTAATAGCCTCCATTTGTGAATTGTATGTAAGTTGGATATTTGTAACTTGGGGACTGCCTGCAGTTCTATTTGCTTTTCCTATGGAAAAAAATGTTGCAATGGCAGAACTGGCCAACAGAGGACACTGTTTAGACAATGGAGAGGCCGCCTGTTCCTGTTTGTGTCACCAGTCAGGACTAAATTAAGCTATGGTCTGCCCCAGGGAGAGCCAGTGCCTTCCCCAGGGCCTGGCTCAGCGGTGACGGGCAGCTTTCTGGTCTGAGCTATATAGTTGCCTTGTCCTGTCAGACGCTGAGTTTGTCATGATCTCCTTGAATCAGACTTTGAATTATTTTCTTTCCATTCTTGCTCCTTCAGTTGTGCTAATAATCAGTAATTTATTTTATGATTGTACTGGGGTTCCAAACATTTTCTAGGATGGTCTCTGATGAAAATAAATTCATGAGAACCCTCCCCCATACAACCAAAACATGTTACATAACTCCTGGCAGCTCGATAGAGCCTGTTTCATCCCATAAATACATCCTGTTCCAAACACCTTAAGCAGTCCGTAGGTTGAAATGTGAGCATGGATGGCTTTTGTCCTTTAGTCAGCTAGAGTCCCCCCTGTCTTTCATCTCTAGATACCCTGGAGCCAGTACCTCTTGTGTGGAGGGGCAGTTCACTCCCCTACCCACCTCCTGATGCTGCAAGCACACCATCTGTATTCCCCTGGGTATGCAAACCAACTCCTCTAAAACCATCCCCTTCACTTCCATTTTGGAAGGAGGAACCAAGACAGGGAGGTAACAGAGACTCACATCTGGGCTGATAATTATACATTCATTGTCACCTCCCTAGCATGGCTAACGACTGGCTTTTATGATCGTTTTTAGCTCCTCTGTGTCAAAGCTTAATAACATTTCTTCTACTACTTAGTCAATAACTTCTGTATCTAAACACTATAAGCCCACATGCATGTCGCATAGTTAGGCTGTTTGATTGTATATTTCAATCTTAGATTGGTGCTATGTCTATATACACACATATGTACATATCATCAAAAACAAGATAGAAAACAAAACGTCTGTTGTTTAAATATGTCTCCTTTTCCTTCACCAGAATCCCTGTTTTCACAAATGCCAAGGGCATCTGTTTTACAAAACATTTTTGTGTGACACTATCCCAAACATACAAATTCTGCCTGTAGCTGGGAGCAATGAAATCCCTCAGAAGCTAGCTTTGGTGAAAATTATTAAATTGGGAATTCCTAACTTTATAACTGAAACTCTTGATCCTGTTTTACCTGTAGAGAAAAACCAGTCTGCCTTCCCAGAAGGCTAGTCTGCCTGACTACATTCTTAACGAGAAGAAAATCAGAAAACCTGGAGGGAGCGATTAAGGGGAGAAAGAAGAGACCCATTTACTGTGATAGTTTAGAAACCATTAATAAAACAGTCAAAACTCTTCAGTTGAGTGTAAGAATATCTGTGAGTGTTCTGTTTAAAACATTTAATGCTAACCCCGAGGCAGTCTTTGGTGGAAGCGGTTCAGGGTTGCCCAGTAAACCCACGCCCTGGCCACGTGACGCCTCCAAACCAAATCCCAAATTAACTTGCGTCTCCCCTGTGGTAGTGCAGCTCACACAGCTTCTCCGTGGAAAGGTCCCGCTCAGAGGCTCAGGGTTGGCCGGAAGCCTAATGCTCCAAAGGTGACCACAGCATCTGACATGGTAGCCCATAGGGACAGATTCTAGTCCTTGCCCTCCTCTTCTGGGGTCTTAAAATGTGCTCCTGACGGACAATAGTATAATATTGTGCTAAAAAGAGAAGAGCTAGCAAAGCCTCAGAAGACTAAGGCACCTGCAATGTATATGACTGAGTGAAAGATACCCGCCTGAAGACTACATACTACATGATTCCAACCACATGACATTCTGGGAAGGGCAAAACTGTGTAGACTGTGAAAAGATCAGGGCTTTCCAGGGGTTAGAGGTAAGGGTAGAAAGATGAACAGATGAAGCATGAAGGATTCCTAGGGTGACAGAACTACTCTTCATGACGTGGTAATGGATTCACCAAAACCCACGGAATGTACAACACAAAGAATGAACCCTAATGTAAACTACGGACCAGCTAATAATAATGTACCAATGCTGGGTCATCAATCGCAACAAATGGATTGCACTATTCCCAGATTTTTTTTTTTTTTTTTTGAGACGGAGCCTCAAGCTATCCCCCTGGGTAGTATCATGGCATCACAGCTCACAGCAACCTCCAACTCCTGGGCTCAAGCAAGTCTCCAGCCTCCACCTCCCAAGTAGCTGGGACCACAGGCGCCCGCTACAACGCCCGGCCATTTTTTGGTTGCAAGTCATCATTGTTGTTTGGCGGGCCCAGGCTGGGGATTCGAACCCGCCACCTTAGGTGCACGTGGCTGGAGCCTTAGCCGATTGAGCCACAGGTGCCGAGCCACTACTCCCAGATTTAATAAAGGGGACACTGTATGCGTGGAAACTGTCTCTATTTTCTGCTCAAGCTTTTGTAAGCCTAAAACTGCTTTAAACAGTAAGTCTACTAGAATTTTTCTTTTTTTAAAAGAAGCTATAAACTATGGCCTGAAAGAAGCTGCTTTAATAATACATACCAGATCACTTAGCTGGAGGCACTTCTAGCACGCAAGGTTAAAAGAGAGCATGTCTCTTGTGTCTTTGGAGGGGTACGCGGACTCAGAAACAAAAAAATGTGGTTAGATATAATTCTCTGTCGGAACCTTTCCGACATTAGAATGGATAGGAAGCTTATTACGTGGGCTTTGCACACAGGGCAGTTGCCGGCTATCTGTTCTTTGCTACATTAGGATTCATTTCCACGAGACTGGGCAAGTTGGACGCTGGCAAGCGGGTCTGCCTTGGCTGCTGAGGGACTGAATCTCCAGGCTCATGTGCTGCTCGCACGAGGGCCTTGACTATTTTTAGGCATCAGCTCATCCATTCAATGCATAATGCTGCCACTGATGACTCACAGTCCACAGCAGTCACATTAAAAAATAGTGGAATGAAAGAAAAGCCATCAGTAGACTGACAGTAAGCACATCGTTACTACACAGCCTACAAGCACACACACACACGCACACCCACGCTCACACCAGGACAGTCGGGAGAAGAAAATGGCACTGAATATTAAGCAGCCACCAAGTAAGTCAGGAAAACAGTCACCCTGGAGGATCTGGGAAGCGACAGACAGCCCTAATACCACACGGAGCTTGGCATTTAGGGAAGAAGCAGTCAAAGGGAAATATTGGCCCAGAGCACTTCACAAATAAATTTTACTACAGGCTATTAAGCAAATACTGTGTGCTCTTCAGAAAAGCTGAGCCTAGAGAGGGTGACACAGGGGGATGGGCAGGTGCTTACAAGAGAGAAGGCTGCAGAGCTCCCCAGTGGGGCCATCTCAGGCAGGGGCTCTCTCTGCGGCGTGTTGCTAACCCCCTTTCTGCACAAGAGGGCCACTCAAGTCCCTGTTTCTCCATCAGTCCTCTGACTCATCTGAAGGGCTGGACCACCAGCCCTCAAGTCCAGCTCATGCTTGGAAAAGCAGATGGCATGTATGTGCTCACTCGAGATAGTGACTGGCCATTTTGAAACAGTCGTCAGCAGTGATGATGCTCCTGAGCCAGTAGAATATGCGCACTGCAAAAGTTCCTCTTCTTTCTAGGCGTTCATAGGCCAGCTCTCCTCCCGTAAACTCTTAGGAGTAGGAGGACGTTTATTTATTTTTTAGAAGCAAATCACTCTATTCCCAGGGCCAAAGTCATCCAACTTGTAACAGGGAAGGGAAAATGAACAGTGTGTAAGGTCCTGTTGCTCTAAGGTCCCAGACTTAGGTCTTTTGGGCTCCAGGTCCTGCACTTTCCTACTGGAGGCCCCAGTGTGATGCCACCTCCTTCTCTGGCGTTGTACTGGCCCCAGTGTGATGCCCCCTCCTTCTCTCGCATTGTACTGGCTCCTGTGTGGATGTTCCTGCCCAAGGTTCCCATCTGGGACTTACCATAGACTTATAGCCTCAAACTTGGAGAACGTGAAGTGGATTATGTTTGAGGGTGAGGCCCAAGGGAGGCGATTCTTTTGTCCTTTGTGGCTTTCAACCAGAATCAAGGCATGGCAAAGGAGCAACTCCCTGCTCCTGGGACTGACTGTGCTACTGTCCTCCCGCTGCAGAGGAAGGAGGGGCTTACACAGAGATAAAGGACACCACCAGGGATTCCCCTTTCCTCCCCTGAAATTCCACAGCACCTGGGGTGGGGGAGGGCTGGGAATGCAAGATGCTTTGCCAGGGCACAGAAAAGCCTTGGGGGCAGTGAGGAATGCAGGAATGCATTTTCCTCCCACGTTGCCTCTTCTGGAGCGTGGGCTGGGACAACACTGGAGGCATCTTTCCACTCTAACACTTAGAACTTCAGCTCCGGAAAAATAATCATCAAGATAAACCCTTTGGTTTTACACAGGATGACCTTAGTCTCGTACTAGGTCCACTTGCAGATCAGCATGAGTCAGTGAGGTCCCCTAATCCCCACCCCTGGTTTTTGGTTAGCTGATGCCAATAAATTCTACAAGGGCTGTTTTGGAAGGTGGAAAAGTGAAGGAGTAAAACACTGAGGCGGCTCAAGAGATTATGCTGTATAAAGAGTCATCTGCTTGTTTTAGAGATGGGAAAAACTGCATCTGGGAGAAGTAAAACGCCACAAAAGCCCGGCCCCTGGCTCTCTCTCCCCCAGGACACTGCCGGGAATGACCTTGGCAGGGTTTGTGAAGTCATGCTTTCTGTGACTCTTTATTCATGAAGGATTTAGGCAAACGATCACAGAGCCATCTGTCTTGTAGAAAACCATCCCTTCTTCCATAACTCCCCCACCCAAATTTGTGATTTTGCTAATTAGGTTCAACAATGTGCACATTTCTAAATTTCCCTGTGGATGTGAGTGTTAGCAGCACCTAACCAATTGAGAAGAACTGGATGATTCTTCAGGCCAGAGGGGAACACTGCTGGGACAGGCCCTGACAAGGAAGAGAAGGATGTGGCCCTTGGAACATCATTTAAGTCCAGATCCGCGTTCTCTCTCTCTGTTCCCCTGTCCCTCCCTCTCACTTTCCCTCTCTCTGACTCTCTACCCACTCTGAACCTGTCACTATGGCAAGCACAGCTGGTGGAGTATTTTAGCTGTGATGATGTCAGCCAATTTCTGATAGGCTCCTTGGTAAAGTGACAAATCATTGGCTGTGTCGGGGCCTTGAGCTTATGTTTTCATGACATGAATCCCAAGCCACCTCTTCAGCAGACCTCAGCCCTCTCACCTGTCTTTGCAGAAGCCCTCACCTTGGCCGTCAGCAGACAGACTCTGTGTTCTGCCTCCCGGAAAGAGAGAACAGACCTCTGGCTGCACAAGGAAGCCAAACTCTGTATCACCGAAGCGTTCACTTTGCAAAGTTCTGAGCAGAGGTAAACACATCCAGAGTCTTCCTCTCCAAGAACTAAGAGGGCTGTGGAGCTCTCAGAGCCTGGCAGCGATGGTGGTCAGGCACCAGCAGCATTTCAAAATGAAACCTCTTTCCCTACCTGCCTCTATTCACAGTACTGTTTTAAGGATTCGCATTATCTCACAAAACACAATTACCCTTTGCTCCTGTTTATTTCCATGCTTCACTTGGGGACAGTGAAGAGTCGACTTTACTCAAGGTGATTAACTTTCCCTCTACTAGGACTCACCCCTGTTTCACACAGGAAGTTAGTAGCAACCAGAGATGGGTAGTGAGCTCTAAATAACGATGTCATTTAAAAAAAATTATTTTTGCACTTTAAAAAAAAAAAATTAGAATTGTTGAGAAATCTTTCAGACACTGGGCCTTACCAGACACTATAGAACTACAGTAATGTATCACAATAAACTAAGTACAGGCAGTCCTCGAGTTACAAACATCCCAGTTAGGTACAATTTGCACAGGAACAGAGGGTATTACCTGTTCAAACTTATATACAAATTCCACTTAAGAACAAACTTACAGAACCTATCGTGTGCATAACCTGAGGACTGCGGTATTCAGGGCAAAGCACTCTCTGCAGTGCAGGCCTCTGGCTTGCGCCCACCTCCAGTCACTTTCGAGCAACTCTGGGAAACACTTTAGAACACTGGCTTTGTCCCTCCGTCATTGGTCTCTTAAAAAATGCTCAAAACAATCCAAAACAGTGACTAGTTTATCTTTCTTTGCTTGTTTTATTTTCTTTCAAGGTCCCCAATAGCAGCTATTCCATGACTGTTTTCAACTCAAACCTGAAGCCCCCCATTCGAGTGTTTTTAAGTCCTTAATGGAAATATTTTCAGAGACAGTGGGATTCAAGGCAGGGAAGTTCTCAGCTGGAGACAAACCTGTTTGATTCCCAGGAATTTGGACAGTGACATAAAAGGGCTGTGGGATAAATGTGTACAAGTGATCTAAGAGCCTCAAAAAGGATGGAGGAGCCAAGGATAACTGAGAGAGTTCACTCATACGTCCAGTTTTAACATGACTCAGCTGACTTTACTTACCAGAAGCCCAGCAGGTCACCCGGGGCAGGCCTGACTTTTCAGATTGTATTAACTATGCCTTTTATATTCTGGATTTTCTGATGCTTTGCTACTCCTGGAGATACTGCCCCTCCTAATACTGGCTCATTCTTAGAGATAGCAAACCACACCACCTGGAGCCTGCCTCTCCTATGCAAACCCACCAATCCAGAGCCCTTGCCCTAATTGCCTCCCATATTGGTCTATCACTCTTGCGGCCACTATCCACCTGCCCCAGTCACTGCAGGCCAGCTACCAGACAACTAGGGATACCCTCTCTGCTCCACAGCCCACCAAAATTATTCCCACAAGCCAACCCTAAACCTTCGTACCCTTCCATTCCTTCCCAAGCAGAGTTGTCTGCTCATCTGCTGGCCTTGCCATGCCTAAATAATAAGACATGTAGATATAGATACTTTAGAGATGGGGTCTCACTATGTTGCCCAGGCTGGAGTACAGTGGCTATTCACAGGAGCAATCCCAGTACTGATCAGCACAGGAGGAGTTTTTATCTGCTTAATTTCCCACCTAGTCACCCCTCCTTAGGCGACCTGGTGGTCCCCACTCCTAGGAGGCCATCATATTGATGCCAAACTTACTGTGGACACCTGAGCAGCATAGTCGGCTAAAGTCAGTCTAGAATTCCTGGGCTTAAGTGATCCTCCCTCCTCTGCCTCCTAGGTAGCTGGGACTACAAGCTCACACCATCACACCTGGCTAAAGAGACCCATATTTTAAAACACAGATGTCGGAATGGGATGTGATGGCTTCAGCATCTAATGTCCCAACCTAGCCAGTATCCTCTGTCTTTTCCTGGGAAGAAAAAGCTCAGAATGACTGCAGTAAGAGCCTGAGCAGACAGGCTCTTCCTGAGCCTCTTCCTGACCACACAAACACAAAAATAACAAGAGTTGTGACTTTCACAACCGTCCCACTCTGCATGCACAGAGGTTAATTCATTACTGACATGGGAAGCAGGGCTTACCATTCTTAGAGAACAATCCCAACAGGTTGAGTTTAAGGTCTAGGTAAAAAGGAGAACCTTTCCCCCTGCCTCACAGAAGCCATCCATCCCACCAGCACTTTGGTGAAGCGTCCCCTACCTGTGAAGCGTCCCCTACCTGTGCGACCCAGGCCAACGTTACCTGTGCTCGGTGCTCCCCCACTGCGAACTGTATCACGGCAACGCCCGGGCTGTGGCTGTCCTCGATCCTCTCCACAGTGCTGGAGTCGATCTTCAGGTCATTGCTGATCTCCGCACTCTGGATGAAGTCTTCTGTCTTGAGGTCTTCCACCTTTTTCAGCTCCCCGTTGGCCAGCTGGATAATGGAGCCTTTCATGAAGTAAGGGGGCAGTGTCGGGGCAGGCGTTGCAGGAGACGCCACCGACTGCACCACGGGCAGGTGGATCTGGGCCTGCACCATGGCTGGGTAGGCAGCCTGGGTGCCCAGGGCCTCGGGGCTGAAGTTCTCACTCTTGGGGAGGGCGGTGGTGACGAAGGTGTGAGGCACTGCAGCGAACTGAGGGGACGACGTGACGATGGCAGGGGCTGCCCCCGACGCTTCCACGTCAGCGCTGCCCACCGGAATGAGCAGGGGTTGTGTGCCGGGGATCACCAGGTGCTGGGGCAGACTGCCGGCGTAGGTGATTGCTTGCTGCTGGCCACTCAGGTAGCCAATGACAGAGGGCTGAGTCCCCGCGTAGAAGGCCGTGGCTGGCAGTCCCACCGGGAGTGGCTCTGAGGCGCTGTGCGTGGTCTGGATGACCGTGTGGGGCGACAGCGCATAGGACCGGTGGCCGGGCTTGCCCAAGTGCAGGCTGCTTTTGTCGTTGAGGGTGGAGGGGGAGGCCTCCCGGTGGGCGGCCTGCTGCACCTCCAGGTCGGCGGCGGGCGTGTTGCTGTTGGGCAGGACCATCACCGAGGCCCGCACCCCTGACGGATCGCGGCTGCTGTAGTCCGCGGGGCTCGGGTGGACCACCACGTGCCGGGAATCGTACGGGTGAGCGACCGACTTGCTGCCTGCCTTGCCCAGGCCCAGGTCGGCCGAGGACGGAGCCCCGTACCGCCGGCTTTTCTCCATCTCGCCGTTGAGGACCTCCTTGGCCTGGACAGCCTGCTGCAGCCTGCTGCTCTCAGCCTTCTTGGTGGACTCCCGAGGAACGAAGTGGCTGCCGGAGTCAGTGTATTGCACGACGACCTGGGAGGAGGGCCCCAAGGTGAGCGTGTGTGGGATCATCGTCTGGTGGGGGTGGAGGTGGACGGGGATGGCCGGGGGAGAGGCGGTGCGCCCGGCGCTCTGCGGAGAACTGGAAATGTGGACGTACTGGTTCTGCTGGGCGGGTGGGGGAGACCCAGGGGTGATGAGCCCCGGAGCCCTGCCGAGGTGCTGCGGCGGCGGCTCAATCTTGTGTCCCGGTGCCTGGCTCAGGCCGCCCATGTTGGCTAGCAGAGTGGAATAGGCCTCCAGCTGGGAGCGCTGGGATGGAGTGGTGGCCCCCACGGCGGAGGCCACCGAACTGGTGACGGGGTTGGCCGTCGGGGAGATCAGCTGTGACGGGATGAAGCCAGCATAGGGCCCGCTGTACTGGGAGGACCCAATGAACTGGAAGGTGTGCGGCAGGTGAGTGTACTGTACCGGGGACACCGGAGTCCCTGTCTGCGGGGGAGGGTACGCCGTGGGCAGCGTGGTGGCTGCGGGGACAGACCTGGGAGCGCTAGGCGGGGAGTAGTCCAGCCCCGTGGACAATGCTTTGTGTAAACCTATTCCCTGTTGTAAACCAAGCTCCGCCGAGGTCCCCGCCGGCCCGTGCCGCCCTCCCCCATGGCCCCGGCCTCCGGGGTTTCCTGGGAGCCATGCTGCGCCCTCCGCCCGGTGGTTGTCGCTGGGCAGGGCAGGGGCCTTCTCCTCGGAGGAGCGGCTGGTGGCGGGGATCTCGCGCTTCTTGGGAGGCAGGCATTCGTTGCTCCGCTCTTGGTTGGATTTCATTTTTCGCCTTCCCCCCTCCACGGTGACTGTTTCACTGTCTGGCTGGCTCTGATTTTAGTCTGATAAATGGAAAGTCACATTTGATTTCTGTAGGGGATCCAGGCTCTTCATGAGGAATCATCTCCCCGTGGGTACAATCCGCCAACAGCAGCTCTGGATTCTGGGAAAAAGAAGAGGGCAGGGGCAAAGGGAAGAGGAAAGGGAAGGAGGGAAAGGAAATCAAAATATCAGCACCAGGAAAATGCACCCTTGGCAAGATTAAGACTAGGCCTCGGATTCTATGTGGAATCCGAAACCCAATTATAGCCTTACATTGCAGCAGCTAAAATACTAGCCATGTAGGTTGGCACATCGTGAAGGAAGGCTGTTATGGCAGTGAGCACGCATTAAAACTTGAACAGCATATACTTTTTATGGCATTAACAACTCCCCTGAGGGCACTCACAATACCCTCCTCTCTCCTCCCCTCCTCCCCCCAGCCACTTTATTAGACCACAGATAATCCATTTCTTAATTTTTCTTTTCAGACATGCTGGTTCCCTTCCTCTTATTTTCTTTCATCTGGCTGCAAAAGCAAGTGAAGCCCATAGGTGGAGTGGGAGATGATACCAGCTGGACTATGCCCTCAGCGCCAGGCACTGAGAAGAAGTTAGGAGCTGAAGTCCTTCACATCCTTGTATGTTATTTCTGAATCCTCATATGCCAGAGAGCCTCATCTGCTCTCAAAGGTTCCACCTGGCTCTGGGTTTATACTGAATTTATAATGATTCCCTGTTCCTTAACACACACACACACACACACACACAATGTTTTAATTCCATGGAGGCAGCCAAAAATAATCCTGTTCTCAACAAGTTTCCCAAGAATTCCCAGTACAGTCACTCATATGGTTACAGAATGAGGCAGTTAAAAAATGAATTAGATTATGGTTACAAAACCCCAAATACACTACAGTAATAGGGCTGATGCATTGAAAGTGTTCTTAGCAAGCAAGAGTAACACACCTGCTTTGACCCTGTTGTCTTTGACTTTTCCCTTCATACCATACCCTCCCTTTCTCCTTAGAAAGGGCCAGTTTACCAGTAACACCACTTTCAGACACATCAGATCTGTGTGTTCAAACCTGGACGTACAAATAGTGATCCTGGTTCTTATGGCCAGCTATCTCAGTTTCTTCACTGAACTCCAAGTTACAACTACTGTGTGGGAAACCCAATGGCCAGCTGGCAAGGACATCAGTGAATCATGCTAAGAAGCAGCAGAGAGGGTCCCCCCATAGAGACGAGCAGATGTAAGCAATGTAATGTGCTGGGATCCTGAGAGCTGTGGGATTGGGCTGTGGGGGTTCCAAGTCCTCAAGTTTTGGCATTTCTCATACTCAGACCTTCTGAATGATCAGTTATAAAACAAACACAGTATGGTGGCATGAAATGGTGAGATCTCTATTGCAACATAACCTCCCTTCTCTCCTCTACTCCCCCTAATTTATGACTTTGGTGGAGCAGGGAGAAAAATGATTTGGTTTTGCTTCAACATCACCAACGAACATCACAATGAAATGACAAAAGATATAGAAGAAAGTTCTCCATCTTTAATGGTTTTGATGAAGTATATAGGAAAGTTGGACATTTAGAAATTTGGTGTCTCAACATCAAAGGACATTTCAATAAGAATAGGATTTCTTATAGGACAAGAGAAGCACTTAAGGACAGGCCTGGAAACAAAAAAATAAAAACATGTAAAACATTAATGCTGAAGAAATGAAACACTAGTATCCAAGGAGTAAGGGAAGGGCTTTTTAAGTGTCAGATCAGCACATAATTTATATCCAATATTTCTGAATCAAATTAAGCTACAAAAATATCCAAAAAGTTGCCAATTTTGGCTGCCGGAAAATACCAATAATTTTCTTTTCTCTTTACATTTTGAGGGTTACTCTGAAGAAGGGGAACTAGGCCAGGCACAGTGGCTCATGCCTCTAATCCTGCCTTGAGGGGCCAAGGCAGGAGAATCAATGGAGGCCAGGAGTTCAAGGCCAGCTGATCAAGAACAAGACCTCTCTACTAAAAGTAGCAAAGGTAGTGAGGCAATGTTGCATATGCCTGTAGTCCCAGCTATTCAGAAGGCTGAGGCAGGAGAATCACTTGACCGCAGAAGTTTGAGGTTGCAGTGAATTTTGTTGGGGGGCAGAGAAGGAACTACAAGAACTCCCACATTGCCATGCCAACTAGCAAGGAAAATTCACTCAGGAGAGTTACTCAAACAGAACTGGTCCAGGCGCCCCCTGCTGGTTCTACTGCAGCGCTGATCCAATAAAACCCCACAGGATATCATTAGGGGTGTTCATGCAAGAGTGATATGTCAGAATCTGAAATGAGAATATTTGCATATAGTAGACCCAGCCAGTAAGGGAATAGGTTAATTAGCCCAAGGCAGCTCTAGGGAAGAAAAAGCAGCAGCATAAAAGTCCTTTCAAAGCCAACTAAAATGTCAAACACATTCAGGAAGAGGTCCATTAGCAATGCAAATGTAAAATTGCCTGTACAATTGAATGCACAATATACAAAACTAGAAAACTCCTCTGAAAGTACTTCTCAAAGAGCCCAGCTTTAGTAAATTTTAAAAAGAGTGCTGGCTTGGTTCTCAATAGTGCAGGGTCATATTGTTTACTTGAGAGACACTGGCTGGTCTTCTGCTAACGGACCACTAAGACATACTGGCCTTAAACACAAATTCAAATTCATTCTTCTGAAAAGTTATCCACTGATAAACAGCATCTTTTCCAGAGATTGCTAAGCGCTGGAAAATCAAGGATACAAAGATTAACATAGAAGCTGGAGCAACCTGGGGGAAAAACTGGTAAAATTTCCTCCTTCTACATTTAGAAGGACTATATACCAGCGCAGTACAGAGGAGAAAGGACTCTCTAATTCTGGGGTATGTGTCCCTTCCCTGCCCCCCATTAGCTTTCTGTATCGCCTACATCATTGGGGAAACAGGAACGCTAAAGTTTTAGGTCTTGCTGTGTTTTCAGTGAACCACCAGAGGGCGCCAATATGCCCCGGTATTTTGGATAATTACGGAATTAAAAGAACCGAGAGGTAACTTAAGAAGGTGGAAAAATAGAGTAGGAAATAGAAAGAAGAGGACAAAGGGAAGAAAAAAGAATGAGATTTCTGCTTTTAGGCTCTCTTTATGTGTTCTCAATTGCTGTCTCAGGGATCCCCAAGGAGTTCACCTGGGGAAGCACCTGTCACAACAGAAAGATTTCTTTGAAACATGGGTCTGTGCATAGTGATATAAATGCTAAGCTTCCAGAGAACCACATATGCGGATCGCATTATTATTACTGGAAAAAGGAAAGTGGAGGGGGAGTTAATAGATGAATCAAGACAAATTTATGTAGGTTTACCACCTATGGTTTGACTGATAATCATTGTTCTGAATATATTCATCTTAAGCATCTTTATATCAACATGTATATCTATGTATTCTATCAGTATTTTAAAATTTAGCCCAAAGGTAGGACTTGCTAGTCAAATTCAGACCAGTGACACCACCATCCCCTGGAAGCTTGTTGGAAATGCAGACTTTTAGGCCACACCCAGACCTACTATTCAGAATCTGCATTTTAACAAGATCCTCTCATAATCTGTACACTCTGTAAGGTATGGAAAACTCTGGTGTAAAATTACACTTCCTATTTTTAAACTCTTTCTAATGGCGCAGGCAGTGGGAAAGCAAACCAGGTGCTGTATGTAAACAGAGAGTTGATGGAGCCTTGAAGATAAATAGCTAATACTTAGGTTGTAGCCCAGCCGGCTCCTCTGGGGTCATCTAAACACAATATAGCTCTAAATAACAGATGCTCCTTTTCTTCTGGTTTTTCACAAAACCAGAGAGAAACATTCTTTAAAAAGGCTATTATGAATTTTATATATAACTCAAATCATCTGTAGGAGGAAAAACAAAATTTAACAAAGTAAGCCCTGCGCTTATATTTTTGCTATAATTTAGTTTCAAAAACCCTTTTGCTATTACCACGGATTCAGACTGAGACATGATAGGAAAATGAGTTGCTTCTGTGCTGGAGATACAGGAATGTATGCCCACTGACCTTAAGCCCTGTAAATAACAGCCAATGGCTCAGAATGGAAGCTGCTCCTAGAATTTGATATATGAAGTCCTATGAATGCATTCCAAGGCTATGGCAATAAATTTTTTTAAACTTACATCCCCAATCCTGCGTTTCTCAATTTGAGTGAACCCACAACTCTCTGGAATGTATGTCTGTGCATAAATGGGAACACGGTGGCAGCTTTAAAGAGGAGGAAAATTAGACTGATGAGTTTGTTCCAGGACTGGAAAAACTATATATATGACCATTCAGCAGACAGAATACTTGGATGTGAAGGCAGGATACAGCAAGGATTCTCAACATCTTGATGCACCTATCTCTTTCCAGTTTTATTATATCACTACACTGGAAGACTTGTGCAAAAAGTATTTCATTTTGGTTAAGTATTAAAAATGGGTCGAAATCCCACATTCCTGGAGCATCCAGGATGGAGAAAGGTAGGTTGGATGATAGATAACTCCTTGGTTGACTGAGCAGGCAAGCCTCCCCCAAAGTGGATCACACGCTCATTTATCAAACATTTATTTTGTTTCTAGCATGTACAGTGGACCTTAATTGTTTGATGTCAGCATGAAGCACATGGTATGCCAGAACTCTACTTCAGCTCTGCTCGGTTCAACATTTTATGGGTGTTTTGGTTCATATCTAGAGGTAACAGAAGGCTGGAAGGGATGCTTAATATGTTGCAGTTAATATTTAAATATATCCTTAGAAGCTGGAAGTGATGGCACAGAACCAGGAAAATTAAGATTAATGAGAATAAATGTTAATGCATGCCCTTGGTTTCAACAGCTCAATTAGACTAGTAGCAGGGTTGAAGAGATCTGGGTTAAGAGTGGTTTAAATGAAAGAGCTATACACTTAAATGAACCAACGGGTTGGTAGGGTTCCTAAAAATTGGAGTAATTATAAGTGTCATTTAAGAAATACAATGTTCAGAACAAGGAAATAAATACTGTTAACCACAGAAGGCACTGGTAAGGTCACAGTTAAAGTAGTGCTGCAAAGGAACACTGGGAAAATGGGGTGTGTCCAGTGTGGAGTGATCAGGTTAACAGGAGGTCTAGAGCCAAGGAAGGCATGTAACAGCCGAGGCAATTGAGAGTGTGTGGTCTAAGGAAGGACAGAAGAAGGGGCAGTGTTAGGAAGCAGTCAGAGTTGTTAAAAATGGGCTGGGCTGCCTGAGGTGGCAGGGATCCCCGTATCATCCCAAGGGTCCAGGTAGATTCTCAGGCATAACTAGGGGCCCAGGGCCCCAGCCCTGGGTGGATATTTCAGCTATTGTCCATGCTTTCTCATTATGAATATTCTGAGACTGTGACTCCATCCTGTGTCGAGGTGTCTTGCTTGTAAACCTGGCCTACTTCCACAATGTCTTCTTGAAGTGTCTACTGTGGGAAATGATTATTGACTTTCTCTTCTGTGTCTAGCCTGAAGCATCACCAGGCAGGGCTCCTGGTCAAAATGAGGAGGCTCCTGAAGGGACTGGATCCATCCAGCTCAGAAACCACCTGAGAGGTGAACTGAGACCTGCCACAACTTTGCAGAGCACAGTGTCTGAGAGCCTCCCCCTAACAATTCGGGTTTCCCTTCTCAGCTCTGCACCCCTGAAAATGTATACACAAGTGACTGAGGGCATAAAGAATAGATGAATATATATCTTAATTTTTGTCATTAATAAAATAAGATAGTGAGTTCACCAGTGGATCCCCAAAAGTTATTATCTACTAGGAACCCGAGGATGTGACTTTATCTGGAAAAAGGGTCTTTGCAGATGTCATTAGGGATCTTGGGATCATTCCATATTAGCAAGGGGGCCCTAAATTCAGAGACAAGTTATCCTTCCTTAGAAGAGAAAGGCAGAGAAGAATTTGAGAGAAAGAGAGAAGACCATATGTAGGCAGAGGGGCCAGATTGGAACCATGCAGTCCCAAGCCAAGAACACTGGGAGGCCCCAGAAGTTGGAAGAGGCAAGGAAGGTGTCTCCTCTAGAGCTTTTGCAGGGAGCACGGCCATGCTGACATCTTGATGTTGAACTTCAAGCCTCTAGATACATGAGAGAATAGATTTCTGTTGTTTTAAGTCATCAGAATTTGAGGTGATGTATTAAGGTGGCCTGAAGAAACGAATCCAACTACTTTTCATTTATGATCATTTACTACATGCTAAGAACCTTATTTAAACATCTCTTGTATTTCTCACAACAATCTTGTGAAATTTGTATTATTACTTTCATTTTTCTTTTTTTTTTTTTTTTTTTGATACGGAGCCTCAAGCTATCTCCCTGGGTAGAGTGCCATGGCATCACAGCTCATAACAACCTCCAACTCCTGGGCTCAAGCGAGTCTCCTGCCTCCGCCTCCCAAGTAGCTGGGACCACAGGCGCCCACCACAACGCCCGGCCATTTTTTGGTTGCAGCCATCATTGTTGTTTGGCGGGCCCGGGCTGGGGATTCGAACCTGCCACCTTAGGTATATGTGGCTGGCGCCTTAGCTGACTGAGCCACAGGCGCCGAGCCCTGATTGCATCTTTTTAAATAAAAAAGTGAACATAAGTATTTTGAAAGATTGGTGTAATACAGATCCTTAAAATGACATTTAAAAACATATGATATAGGTAATATTTTTATTGCGTATAAACTCTGGATCCAGGTTATGTGGGTTTAAATTCTAGCTCTGCAGCTTATTAAGTTGTTGTATCTCAGTGTATTCACTTGTAAAATGGGGATAGTTTCTTAGGATATTGTGAGGATTGGAATAGTGATTACCGCATAGTATGCTCTCGTTAAGTACTTGTTTTCCATGACTTGAACAGGAATGGTTAGCTAATTTAAACTTGGGACAATTGTTAAGACAGATGGTAGATGAAGTTACGCAATTAATGTTCTCATAATTTCTGCGAAACTGTTGATTTTTTTTATTAACTTTTATCCAGAGTTTTTTTCTCATTTTTTAAAAATCCTGTGTGATTTCAACTAATCTCTCATGACATATTTTTTTATATGAGGATGCCTATCAGACATAGTCATGTTTAATAATCCTATTTTGAGTTCTTTTGTTAATTTTGGTTGAAAGGATCATTTATCCAATTTTTTTCTTTTTTTGAGACAGAGTCTCACCCTATTGCCCTGGATAGAGTGGTGTGGTATCATTATAGCTCACAGCAACTTCAAACTCTTGGCCTTAAGAGATCCTCCTGCCTCAGCATCCTGTAGACAACTACACTTGTCTAGTTTTTCTATTTTTAGTAGAGATAGGGTCTTGCTCTTGCTCAGGCGCCTCTTAAACTTTTTTTTTTTTTTTTTTTTTTTTGAGACGGAGCCTCAAGCCATCCCCCTGGGTAGAGTGCCATGGCATCACAGCTCATAGCAACCTCCAACTCCTGGGCTCAAGCGAGTCTCCTGCCTCTGCCTCCCAAGTAGCTGGGACCAC